>PVKA01006799.1:0-81430 GCA_004027165.1 Ctenomys sociabilis | reverse complement strand
AATTAAACCTGACAGATATGAAGCCATGTCTCCAATATTGAAAGAAAAGTACTTCTCTTACCACTTAAAATTTTACTATAAACTATATATTCTCAAATTAGAAGTTGACAGATGAAGCCTTTCAAAATAAAATTTCAGCTAAAAAGATACCCCAATAAATTAGTAAAAAAGTTCTATTTTTAAGATGGAAAAACAAAGGTTCCAAAGCTGAGAAGCAACAGGTAATCCAAAAGAGACCATGACACCAACTTTCATGTAATATTTATGCTTTGTCTCGCAGTGCCAGCCCGAGAAATACCATACTATTAAGAAAATGAGACGCTGTCAGAATAAAGAAAAATCCCTTGCTGAGGACCATCAGCACCTTTCCAAGTACAGCTTCCACTCTGAAGCCACAGCTTGCCGCCTTCTGGGACATTTATCCGAAGAACTCACTGCTGACCCATTTCTAATAAACCACTGGGAGCTACATGCCAGAAAGGGTTCTTGGCCCTAGGATGCAGCTCCAAACAAGACAGAGCTTCCACAGTAAAGATACCATTCAAGGGGTGGGATGAGATAGCAAGAACACACATTAAATATCAATAACAGATTTTTTACAAATAATAAGCTCACTTTATAGTTTTTATTTGAAATGCTGCCATTTTCCCAGTCACTCAGGGCCCAAATACTGGAGTTACCTTTCTTAATTTTGTACATACTATCATTCAGAGATTTGTTTAAAAAGGTTTCTTTGGAAAATTTCACTGCGTATGGATTGAAAAGTATGTATTATATAATAAAAACAAGAAGGACATTATCTTAAATCTGCCAATATACTGTGTTTTATATTCACATTGCAAATCACATAAAAAGTTAAAATGACTTGCCACTAGCAGTAGGTAAAAGTACTTGAATTTTTATTTAGAGCAAATGCTAACTTTAAATTTATGGTAATATTTTTATATTGTTACTAAACTATATGTAAGCTGACTATAATTCAAACCCTGTTACTAAATGTAGGAATGGTTTATGGTCTTTCTTGATACATTACACTACCAGTTATACTAAAATGCTTGGGTTTTTTTCAATAAAATTTTATATGGGTAAATAGCACTTGTTCTTTTCTGCAAAGAAACAATATTCTGTTCCAAGAAAATTGGTAATTGCCATGTTAGAACATGTCTAAGCAGCCCTGACCTCTCCAAGGAAAGCCTTCATGAAAACTTTGGAGTTCAAATTCTCATCACCACTTGTTCCAGCCCTGCTATTCCTCATCAACCCCAAATGCTACGTCACATAAGCATGGGTAACAGTAAAAGGGATTTGGCTGCCAGGACAGGAAGCGCAGAGCGACGCGACTGGACTCAGAGCTCTGGGTGGTGTCCAGATTAAGTCAATAGCCCCTATTCGTAAAGCACACAGAAAAATGGCAAATAAAGAGTTGGACTGTCTTCCTCCAAACTCCACTTGGCTCTGCATGTGCCTTTGATGAAGTGCAACACAGAAAAGGCTTACTCCATTTTCAGCAAAGAAGAAATCCATTGTTGGATGTGTAATGGAAGTGTCACGGGCACTATAATCAGTCACTGGCGTGCCTTCTCGCCTATGATCAAATACTCTTTGTTCTTAAGTGGATCCCCTTTGGATCTAGTTGGAGAGTAATCCAGAAGTAAAAAATTCAGCAGAATGACAATGTTGAACAATGGAATCAAGCCTCAAAAAGCTAGCAGGGAAAACATCAACTTATAGCAAGGAAGTTACAGTGCTCTTTCTGTACCTCCCTGAATTGCTGGTCCACTTAATGTGTTAGTTCACATAACCTAGACAATGTTCTACATCCTATAGGCATTTTTCTTAACCACAGACTTCAATGATCAATGTTGTATTGCGGTATCACAGTCCATAGGTATTTTGTTCACACAAATTTTATTTAAGTTTTAAAAGAATCAACTACATATTTGTCATTTTTTAATGAGGACCAGGAAGTTAACCTGTAGTTGTACAAAATATAGGTAGCTATAAAGACCAATTTGGAATTGAATACAAATGAGTTACAGCAGAAGAAAAGAACTGGTGATATATCCAATGGGTTTCTGGGATTAGGGTTCCTGGTGCTAAAACCATATCATGTGCACCCCACAGTATCTCCTATCTGTTTTACTCCTGTCTATCTTGTACAATTAAACTCTAGACACTGCATTTTCACTTTCTTTTCTACACAGGACAGAAATTTTTATAACAATCATGCAACAGAAACTAACAAAAAGTATTGCCTTGTTGGCAGGGGAAGAAAGAATATAAGAATGCTTATATCAGAACAAAATGAGAATAGTTATACTTTCTTCACTTTCAAAAAATACCTCTAAAGAAATAAACTGATTTAAATTGCATGAAAGGTGGAACTATAAGCATTAAAATTTAATACTGTTAGAAGCAGAAATATTCTAAATATCTATGATCACTGGTTACATATATTTATAATATCGAATGTTGACAGAACTTACATTTTAATACCATACTTTCCATATCTTATAGTCCAGAAAATTATTAATTTAAATCTGTGTAAGCAAGATAGTCATTCTTTTTATTTTTTGGTACTGGAAACTCATGATCTCATACTTGCCAGGAGGCGACACACACTGAGCTCTATCCCCAGCCCCCCATTCTTTCATTAGATATTATGGTAGAGATAATTACAATCTTGAGCTGTTTATGTTTGCTTTTAAATTGGGTTCCTACTCAACTACTAACACATCATTTACACATGATACTATATTCTGCTTGGCCTTCTTTTCTCTATCCCAATTTTAATTTTTGAAATTTCATAGGTGAAATGGAAAATTATTAAGAAAAATACAAATGGCTAAATTACTACTGCTCTCATACTACACAGGGCCTGAGGTAATGAACAAGATGCAAAATGTCCATTGTTTCTTTCCAAATCAAGCCCTCTAAGGCTACGATACACGAACCAATACCTGTACTTTTATAGTAAAATAAGGAATATTGGTTATGGTGAGCAGTGTTCAGAACTCTAAATAAAGTCACGTTTTTCCTCCAATCTGAGGTCTGGCCAGCCTGCGCTGGCAGCAGAGACTTACCTTCACATTTCTGCGTAGTTTCACTCTGTTTGTGGCCGGCAGGACACTTGCACTCAAAAGAGCCCACTGTGTTGATGCAGGTGCCTCCCTGGCAGATGCCTGGAATCGCCTGGCACTCATCGACATCTGCAGGGAGAAGTTGTTTTGAACATAAATACAACTGATGGCCGGAATACTCGCATCTCTTTTTTAATAGTTGGAAGAAATCCGCTCATTGCCAGGAAGTGAGGAAAACATTACCCCTGCACATGGGCATGTTTGAGGCATGGAAGTGAGGTTATGTTACAGGCCTTGATTCAGTTTTTAATTTTTTCTCTTAAGATCCACTCATGTCATCATGTGGCAGACCCATGTGTCCACTCTCCCGGTAACGGACGCCCGCACTAACTCGCGGCACCTCAACACATGACAGCGTGATGTCCCCACTGTACCACTCATGGGGCTTAATGTGTGCGCTGAGCGGGCAGAGGCTCCCTAGCCCTCTGCTGATCACAGGTTACCCACACACTCACTGAACACAAGGCCTCACAGACGCTTCTTCCACACAGTGTAAACAGCCTTCACCCTGCTAGCAGTTCCTGGACTTTCACTCCTGTTAAAGTATTTCTGCGTTTTTCTTTCCTGCTTATGTGACATTACATCTGGTATCCTAAGCTTTTTGACCTAACAGTTATACAGGGATATTAATTATTACTTTAACTCTCATTGTGTTAGTTAATACACTTATTAAACTTATTTTTGCATCTTAAATTTTGCATTTGTATCTCTTAAACACTGTTTAAGTGTTTGGAGTGACTGTCCTGTTTTGCTAACTTAAAAACCCTGTCAGTTTTACATACTGCATTTATCTTCCTCTTCCTTTATACTATCATTTAAATTTACCTAATAATGGGACAAAAATGCTGTTTCACACTGACATATAAAATATGCAATTGACAATGAAATTACTGAATTATAATGCAGGTTTTTAAAATAAACATAAGTTGAGTATCTGAGAAATTCTAAAACAGGGCCCTTGGGCAAAATATGGCCTATTCTAAAAATGAAGGAAAATATAGCCTACGCTAAAAATGAAAGCCTTGGCAAAAGAAAATATGTCGGTAAATATAAATCATTTTAGGTATGGAAGAGCTTCTGCTCTCACCTGTGCCCTCTGGACCTCTCTGGACCAAGCCCAGGCCCACCACATAATTGAGAACAATTTCCGTGCTCTCAGGACCTCTACACCCTTCCAGAGCCAGCGAAGCCTGCCTTGTGAGTGACAACTTCTGCCATCCTCTCAGGACTCCCTCAGACACCCCCACACCCAGACACCGTGAGTGTGTGGCAGAGTTTCTGAGCTCTCCTGTGCCTCCTGAGCCCCTCTATACCCAGCTCAGGCCTGGCATACAGGCCTGGGGTGAAACTCTGCAGCTGAAGTCCCTGCAGAGAGACGAGGAGCTAAAACCATGTAGCTAATCCAGGAGCAGAACATCTTGCCAGATGGGCACAACAGGTTCAACTCCAAGGGCTACAGCAGGAAGGAGCTGAGCACAGTAGACAGACCCAAGCCAGGCACAACTGGATGAACTCAAACTTAGGTCTGCACCAGAATTTTAGTAGGTGATAAGGTTATAACTGCACCAAAGCTCTACACAAAACGTCCGAAAAAAGTGCTATACAAAATGACAAAGAGAAGGAGCAAAACACAATCGCAGGTCCAGAGCCCACCCAGAACAAGGACACTACCACAGCTAAAATGCATGAATTAATAGTGTCTGAAGTACATAAACAACAGCAAAGAGGTATAGCGGAACTCAGATCAGAATTAATCTCTGAAATATAAAAAAAATCTCTGAATTAATAGCATCTGAAGTAAATAATCAAATGAAACATATAGAGGAAATCAGAACAGAAATAATCTCTGAAGTAAAAGAATCAAAAACTACTTCTCAAGAACATACTGACAAAAAATAGAGGAGATTAGAAAAGTGACAGGTTCCTTGAATGGGCGATACAGGAAAGAAATAGATCGAATGAAGCAGAGTTAAAGAGGTAGAGAGGAACATAAAATTTCAGTGACAAGCTTGCAAAATCATTTTAGTGAAAATGAAGATACAGATTCAGACCTTGAAGATGCTGTTGCAGCTAGAGAAAAGGTAAAACAGATCTCATAAAAACTTCTAGGATGCAGGAAAGAAAATAATTCATCACCTGCAAGATGATGCAAAGATGAACAATGTGAGACTAATAGGCATCAATGAGAAAGGAGTCAATACAAATGATATAAAAAGAAAATGCACACAAACAATAGCAGAAAATTTCCCAAATATGAGGAAACAATCTGACACTCAGGTAAACGAAGCATACAAAATGCCAAATAATATCTACCCAATTAAAAACACACTGAAACATATAAGTCAAGATCCCAGAAATCCAACACCAGAACAATATACTGAAAGCTGTTAGAGAAAAGAAACAGATCACATTTCACACTTAAAGGAAAATCCATCAGAAAAATGGCTGACTTCAACAAATCATGAAGGCAAGATACCATGGAGCAGAGTACTACAAGTCCTCTATGAAAACAAATTCAAGCCCAGACTACTACACCCAGAACAATTCTCTTTCAAGTTTGAGGGAGAAGTGAAATACTTCCATAAGAAAGAACAACTAAAGAATTTCACGATGACAAAGCTAACCTTACTCAGACTACTGAAAGGTGTTCTAGAGAGGGACCAAAATGGTCAGAAATCCACAAACAAGAACAGAAGGAACACAATAATAGGGCAAACAATTAAAATTAATAGCTATGAACTGACACATTAGGAAAACAAAACTGGAACAAATAAACACTCTAATGTTACACCTCCAACATCTAGAAAAGGAAGAGCAAACCAAACCCAGAACCCAAAGATGGGAAAAAATAATTAAGATTAGAGCAGAAATTAATTCAATTGAGATGAAGAAAATAGTTCAAAGAATTAACGAATCAAAAAGCTGGTTCTTTGAAAGATAAATAAAAGAGAAAAACCCGTAGATAACCTCATAGAAAAGAGGAAGGAAAAAATTCAAATGCAAGCAATAAGGAATTAAAAGGGTGTAATTACCATAGACCCAGCAAAAATTCAGAAGGTTGTCAATAGCTACTTTGAGAACATTACATACTTCACACAATAGAAGATACAGAAGAAATGGACAGATTCGTAGAAAGGTATAAATTACCAAAACTGAATCAAGATGGTATAAAAACTCTCAATAATCAAGTAAGAGCCGTTGAAATATGAATTGTAATAAAAAGCCTGCTGATAAAGAAAAGTCCCGGTCTTTATGGATTTGCAGCTGAATTCTACAAGAAATTACAGAAGATATAATCTATATATTCCTTAAACTCTTCAATGAAATTGAAAAGGAAGCAGTCCTCCCAAAATCATTTCTGGAGGCAAGTATTATAGTGATTCCAAAACCAGGGAAAGACATAACTAAAAAAAGAGAACTACAGTAAATTTCCTTCATGAACACAGATGCAAAAATTCTAAATAAAATTCTAGCAAACAGAATACAGCAAATCATCAAGAAGATCATACACCATGACCAGGTAGGACTCATCCCAAGGATGCAATGATGGTTCAATATGCACAAATCTATAAATATAATACACTACATCAATAGAGCCAAATCTGAAAACCTCATGATCAGTCCAACACTCATTCCTGCCCAAAGTCCTACAGAAAATTGGAACAGATGGCCTCTACTTCAATCCGATAAAAGTCATCTATGACAACCCAACTGCTAATATAATTCTAAATGGTGAAAACCTGGAATGTTTTACTATCAGATCTGGTGCAAGACAAGGATGTCCTCTATCACCCCTCCTATCCAAAAATTCTGGAATCGTTAGCTAGACCCATTAGACAACAGGGAGAAATAAAAGGAATGAGACTAAATACAGAAGAAGTTAAATTATCATTATTTTCAGATGACATGATACTTTACTTGGAAAACCCAAAAATTCCACCAAGAAGCAACTAGATTTGATGCACAAATTCCGTAGCATAGCAGGATAAAAAGTCAATACCCAAAAGTCAATAGCATTTTTCTACACAAAGAACAAACACTGAGAAGGAAATTAGAGAAACTATTCCTTTTACAATAGCACCCAGGATAATGAAATACCTTGGAATTAATCTAGCTAAAGAAGTCAAAGTTCTTTTCAAGGAAAATTACAGTACTCTGAAAAGAGATTGTAGAGGATTTCAGAAAATAGAAAAGTACTCCCTGCTCCTGGATAGGAAAAACCAACATTGTGAAGATGGCCATACTCCCAAAATTGTTGTACAGATTTAATGCAATCCCTATCAAACTACCACCAACATACCACGCAGATCTAGAAAAATCATTCCCAAAATTTATTTGGAACCAGAGAAGACCTAGAATAGCAAAGGCAATCTTGGGCAATAAAGACAAGGCAGGAAGGACTACAATTTCAGACTTGAAATTATAAAACAAAGCTACTCTGACAAAATCAGCATGGTACTGAGAATGAAATAGACCAATGGAATAGATTAGAAGATGCAGAGGGCTCTACGAACACACTCAGCCACCTTATCTTTGACAAAGGGGCCAAACATACTCACTGGAAGAAAGATAGTCTCTTTAATGGTGCTGGAAAAACTGGCTGTCTACATGCCAAAACTAAAACTTGACCCAGGCCTATCACCATGCACTAAGCTAAAGTCAAAATGGTTTAAAGATCTAAACATTAAAACAGAAACACTATCTCCTAAAAGAGAAAGTAGGAGGAACTCTTGAAGACATAGGGATAGGCAAAGAGAACATGAACAAAAATCAAATTGCATGGGTAACACTTCAAATAATTAACAACTGCGACCTCCTCTTATTGAGAAGATTTTACACATCCAAATGAATTATGAATGAATGAAAAGACATCCCACAAATTTGGAAAACATCTTAAATAATAAGCACTCAGACAAAGATCTGCTCTCTAGAATTTATAAAGTATTAAAAAAACATTATGGCCTCAAAATTTAAAGACCCAACCCAGAAATGGGAATCTGAGATGAGCATATATTTCTCAGAGGACAAAATTAAAGAAGCAAATAAATACATGAAAAAATGCTCCACATCACTAGTCATCCATGAAATGCAAATTTAAACAACAGTGAGATACCATCTCACCCCAAAAAGAATGGCTATCATAAACAAATCAACTAAGAACAAATGTTGCAGAGGATGTGGGGGAAAAGGTACCCTCCTCCACTGCTGGTGGGAATGTAGACTGGTTCAACCATTAAGGAAACCAGTGTAGAGAGTCCTTAAAAAACTAGGACTGGGAATCCCATTCAAGTCAGCTATCCCCCTACTGAATATTTTCCTAGAGGAACAAAAAATATCATATCATAGTGATATATGTGTGCCTATGTTTATAGCAGCACAATTTGTGATGGCTAAATCTTGCAATCAACCAAGATGACCATCACCTAAGGAATGGATGAAAAAGACGTGGCATTTTTATATAAGTGACTACTACTCAGGTATAAAGGAATGATAAGCTTGAAGCCTTCATATTTAAGTGGATGCCACTTGAAGATATACTCATAAGTGATATAAACCAGACCCACATGTGTAAATATTATATAGTCTTCCTAGTATATAAGAAATAAAAATAGAAAGGTATAACACAATTAAAAGGAAACCAAGAACTTGAGGGTTAGACAATGAAGACCGGGCAAGGAGAAAGGCTAGGAAACCTGACAGGGGCAAAGCCATGCAATTATACACACAAAATGGGTAAGGCAATGATCCTGAGAAACATCAGCAGGTTTTTGAAACTAGCATTTAGTTGATAGGATTCTCACTCTGATTAACTACATATGCTGATACCTGTGAACTGAACAATTGCACTGAAGATAGCAATGTGTAATTGTAGGGCCATGCTTGGAGTGCCTGTTATTCTGGTCTTCTAAGTGCAAACCGCTTGTCATTATATACCAATTATTTCCATACTGTCTCTCAAGTAAATGTTTGTTTAAAAAAACTGTAATAAATGAAAAAGAGAGACAAGAAAAAAAAAACTGTCACAGGACTGCCCTGCTACAGTGCTGTATATGGTCAGATTCTAAAGTTCTTTGTAAAAATATGTAATTGCTTATTCATAGTTTTTGAAATAATTTTTTAAATTTTTATCTCCATATTCTGTAGGGACTTTAAGTATATCATATCAATACTTGATGGAAAAATACCTGTTCCATGGTATGCCTAAGTTGTTTGATATTCAGACAGACAATGAGGTTAAACCTAACTGCGTATGTTGTAGGGTAATACGCTTCTCTTGTGGAGAGTTAACAACCTAAGGATGCACACCAAAAATTAAAGAACAATAAGGGCTGCTAGGACAACCAGCATTTTGGCCCTAGCCTTTCAATATCAGTGAAGACTCAAGACATAGGAGAACCTATACTGCAACATCATGTAACTCAGTTGTGCCCCAAATTTTCTGATCAAGGAGATTATGGGGCCACAGAGGAATGCGATTAATGATGTATAGTGTGCCTAAGAAGAGTCACATGGAGAGAAAACTTTCTGTCAGGCTTCCACAGAGAGCAAATCAGTCAAGCAGTGGCTGTGACTCATTCACATGGCTTTCACGGACAAAGGATCTACAAAGTGCAGTACAGCATTTCAGGATAAATCCTGATGGAACTTGACAGACTTTATCAGATAGAAAAGTTACATTTCTTGTCACATAGGTCTTGCTTTATCTTGGTCTTAACTGTCCAGCAGAGAATTATAAAAATAGGGTATAAAAAAGTATATAAACGTGGTATAAGGTGAACCCTAAAAGGCTCAAGTCAGCAGCTTGTGACATAGCCAGTCCTACGGATAACCCACTACTATTATTTACTACTAGACTATCTTGAAGTATTTTGCTGAATTCATGCGCCTACAATATGTAAATGACAGTAGAATACCCTTCTGTGACAAAACTAGACAATAAATGGGATACAAATGAATCACCATTTTGTATCTGTATATTCAAAATAGTTAGGATCCCATATACAGCTTCATTTTCCTAATTCAGTGTATGAAAATATTTGTTCTAATAGTGTTTGTAGACAGGATATCATGTTTGCATCTTGTACAATGAATAACCACTAAGACAACAATATGCAATGTACTTATTATTGAATCTGTCCTACTAATTGGTTTTGAAACTCTCACTTTTTCTCAATAAAATTATTAAAAAACCAAAAAAATTATCATTTAAGAAACAAAGATAATTGTTAAAACCAACAATAAGTGTATTTTATAGGTTATAACAGAGGAGTGAGAAGTATATAATAGTGCTTCTACTAATAATTATAGTGTGCAGCACTGAGTAAAGTAATGGAAAAATACTGTTGTAAGGTCACTATGTTTTAAATAATATGACCATAGCATTTTTCATGATTGGGGTATTAGAAAGAAGCAATACAAGATGGGACGCCACATATTTTATAGAATTATTTTATAATGAATAATCCAAAGAATCATAAATGAAAAGTGCAGGGCATCTGTCCACACACTAATGGCCTAAGAATCCAGCGGAGGGCCTGGACCCTAATACCCTGCACGCATCCATCTGAAGGCCTACAGCCCATAACAGTGCCTCTCCAAGTCCAGCTGGAGTCCTAGAGCCCACGACAATGTTTCATGTAGGCCTGATTTATGAATCTGTGTGACAAGGGCCCAAAGGTCGGTGTTGGAAGCTAGGAAGCCTGTACCAGTGGGATGAAGGACCTGTGCTAGCAGGCTGAGTGATCTGAACTGGAACCAAGAAGCAACACTCAAGCTAAAAGCCGAGGCATTCCTGAAAAGTACCAACTGGCTTTAAAGCAATGCCTACGGGTCCAGCTGAAGTGCCAATAGCAGTCTCTGAAGGTGGCAGGCATACTTCCCTGGGACACCCCCACCCCAATGTTCCCTTGTGTAAACTTGGACTAGGCATGATAAAGAGCCAGTCCTCCATGCTGTCTGCTGGGATCGAGCCTTGAGGTAGAGCCTATGCCTTCCTGAGGCTTGAAAGATTACACATCAGAGCTGAAGCACTGAACCCAAACCATCAAATAGTAGCTCAACTGTGTAATGCAAATTACTCTTTCTGTATCCTTTTCTCTGCATACTGCAGAGGTGCATGCAAGGCTCCTACTTAGCCCAGCTCATGACACTCGTGTACTTCTAGCCACTCTCACAGTCACTCATCCTCAAAGCACTCCTCTTTTTTCACGAAATCTTGGGTTTGCCTATCATCACGGCTGGACTTAGGACACCATGGCTTCCCATAACTACAAATATAACTTGGTGTTTTTTTTCTCCCCATGGGTTGCACTGGAAGTGGTAGGTTGGAATTAACTCACTAGAATTATAATCACTTTTCATGGGATTACAAATATACAAGGATCAGGAGGGCTCTCTGTAATGGGGCCCCTCCTTCACCTCTTGAAATCACAGATTATTGCTAGTGGTTCCTGCTTCCTATTGTGTCTATCGTTCTCCTGCCATCCTCACCTTCAGGACTGTCTCTGGGATGGAAGACTGAGAGGGGATATTAAAAATTGGCTTGGCCCTGAAGTGTGTCCTTTGGCTATCCAACTGCTCCTGTGAGGATCTTCAGTTGATCCATCTTTCCCAAGGATAGCTCCTCATTGCCAACAGATCATCAGTAAGCTCAACTCTCTACTCCAAGTGGGAGGCAACAAGCCCCACTGAACAGCATTTCAGGATGATGACATTCTGAAGTTCGAGAACTCTCCCAGACTCATGGATCTTCCCACAGCCACACGTGCTCATCATTGCTCCTCACTGGGTCCTACTGAGTTTTATTTTAAAGAACTGGTTGTTCTTTTTACATTCTCTCTTTCTCTCACTCTTTCCCCCTCCCCCTGGCAGAACCTGGGATTGAATGCAGGCCCTTGAACTTGCCAGGGAAGTGCTTATTCTAATGAGCCATCTTCCCGGCCCCACCCCTCTCTCTCTCTCTCTTTCTTTCTGAAACAAGCTCTCACTGTGTATCCCAGGCTGGCCTTGAACTCAATATGATCCTCCTGTCTCAGCCTCCCCTGTGCTCAGATTTCAGGCATGTGCCACCATGTGTGACTATTACTTATTTTTAAGATATTATTAAGTTCAGAAGAAAGGAATATTCCTCTATTTCTGGATTGTATACCAGAGCACTCTGTTGACATAGTATGATTAAAGTTAGACTATAATGATTTAGTTAATTCTGTTGCTGTAGATAGCTGAGCTAAAAAGGTTTTCGGTTATATTTTTAGTAATCTAAACAGTCAGATAGTAGTCAAGTCTCCTTTCTATACCAAGTGTAAAGTATGGATAGCACTTCACACTTAGCACGTCAGCCATTGATTTGAAACTGAGGCGCCCAGCCATAGATGCATGGCTTTAGCTGAGATTAAGCTGTTCACATACACAGAAGGGTCTGTTCTCCTGCACACTAACACTGTAGGAAGAGGACCCAGGGCCACTTGCGTCACCCAGTTGGGACTATGGTCCTATTTTTTATATTTGAGTCTGTCCTGTATCCTACTTGAGGTTTCACTGTGTACAATATGTGAATCCCTGTGCATCTTAGGCTACCTGAAAAGTATAATATTAATCTTAATCTGTTACCACACTTAATTTGTTAACAGACTAATGATTAAAATAAGGCATGATTTGACAAATTTCTTCTGCTGTATTTTCTGTCTCAAAACATATGGAACAAATTAAAACCCTGTTCCCTAAATAGCAAATTATATAAGTTAAAAATTATGAGTTGTATTTTAATATACATTTTAAAGATTTTAAGTGCAATCTGTTTATGTAAAAGCACAGGACATAAAAGTCAAATAACAAGCTTAAGTCACTCCTAATCTAAGAGACTCATGAGATTAAAGATAGTAACATATTATTTTGTAAGAAAATAATACACTATATGCATGCAAAACTTTGACAGACTTAAAGTCTGAAAGAATGTAATGTCACTCTTAAAATCTTTAATTCAATCTTTAATCTTTAATTGTTTTTGACAGCTTAAATTTTAAGGTCTGTATAGTTAGCATCTGTCTTTGGGTACAGGATAAACTAGAAAAAGGCAAAAAAATAAATGTAGGCAAAGGACAAGGGTTAGACCTTAGAGGATGTGAAAATTAGAAGTTGATTCAACATCACTGGTCTTTCAAGAGATAAAAATTAAAACAATACTGAGAATCCATGTCAACTGAGAAAGAATGGCTACCACCAAGAAATCAAAGAATAACAAATTCTGGTGGGGCTGTGGGGGGAAAGGAATGCTTTTCCTCTGTGCATGGAGTTTAGGCTGATTCAACTACTGTGGAAATCAATGTGGAGATTCCTCAAAAAAGAGGATAATTAGAGGTCCCACTAGACCCAGCTATCCCTCTTCTTGTCTTCTTCCCAGAAGAATTAAAAACATCATACCACGTGGATATATGTATAATACACCTAAGTTTTATCAGCAGTTTGTAATAGCTAAATCTTGAAAACAACCCAAATTCTCTTCAACTGGAAGACAGATAAAAAAATGGTTTTTTTATACACTAGAATACTACTCAGCCATAAAGAAGGATAAGCTTGAGACTTTCATAGGTAAATGGATGCAACTCAAGACCACACATTCATAAGTGAAATAAATCAGACACACTGGTGTAAACATCACATTGTCTCACTACTGTGAGGAAATGAGCAAGTAAATAAGATCCAAAATGTAAATAGATATTGGGAATAGGAAGAAACTGTCCAAAAGAAAAGAAAAACTATGGTGGGGGAAAGGAGAAAGTATGGAAGGAAAAAATGAAATAAATTATATATATGTGTGTGTGTGTGTGTGTGTGTGTGTGTGTGTGTGTGTGTGTATGTGTGTGTGTGTGTCTATACACACACACACACATATATGAGATAGTATTTCCTATTTCATTAAAAAGCAAGATTTGTGCTAACATTGTTTGGACAATTTTTCATGCCTATATCTTTTACTCTGAACAACTATTAGGAATATAACAATAACCTAACAATATGCATTCCATTAATTATTGTTACTTAACTACTTCATTTCAAACAGAAAAAATAAGAATAACAATCAAACCTCATAGAACTATACATTTTAAGCCAAGAAGATTATCACAGAGCAACAGTTTAAAAAGTGACTGTCCTGGGTCCAGCAACACACGCTTACAGTCCACCAATCTTGGAGATGGAGGAAAAGGACCACAGGATTAAGCTAGTCCTGGCAGATTAGTAACCTTGTGCAGGTGTGTAGGTAGGTAGGGAGGGGTGTGGACAGATGGATGGATGAAAGGCCAGATGGCCTGCCACAAGACTGTGCTGTAGTATAAAGCCATTGAGTTCAATCTTTAGTGTGAGGAAAAAAAAAATTACTTTTCCATTAATTTTTAAAAAGCATTAAAATTGTTTATTGCCTTAATTTTTCAATTATCTTGTCTTATGCAATCATGCTTCATTCCCTTCTAAATCATAGATAAGGTAACTAAAACTACATCAGACATAGAATATTATTATACTCAGAACTTCAAAAATGTTCTCCTTGGCTAATAAGAATCATGTTTTAGAGCCAATGTTAAGCTATGCACAGCTATCCACATATCTGACATTTTTAACTTTATAAAACTTTTCAATCATCCTATAAAAATAGTCATTATTATAAAAACATATGACCAGCACATACCATATGTTAGTATAATACTTTTTTCATGCTGCTTCTCTTCCAAATTAATTTGGCATAAGTATTTGGGAAACAGTCTAGGAATGTAGAGAGAAAAATGAAATCACTATAAGATGTACTCTAAAAATAGCCTAAAGTGAGGATTAATATTAAATTGAGAACTTTCTGACTATGTCATGATTCTGAAATAAAGCAGAACCTTTCCATGTGCTTTTCCAGGCACTCAAACCATGTGGCAAATTTCATTTTGCTCCCATTGCCATGCGGGGAATCCAAAATTTATCTTTGCTGCATAAACAAAATCAAATTAGTAAGCACTCAGACACAGATAAATCCAGAAGTACATTTAGAAAATTTGAGATCAGATGATGCACTTTTTAAATAATTATGTTCCGAAAAGGCAGGCCGCTGACAAAATAGGAGAGTAAGAAAGCTTAAGTATAAATACAGATGAAGCAGGTCGATACTTTAGGCTGTTTGTCTGACGTTACGTCCTCCTCTCCACCTCCACTGTCTCCTTGGAAATGTGCGTTTTGGATGTATTTCTGTCTTAAGCCTATCTGGGAGCCTCTACCAGCTGCCTCAGAGGCCTGAGCAACACAACACTTCCACGAGTTTGGGTGCCAGCTGAGGCAGGCAAAGCCCACACAATAGAAATAATAAAAATAAACCTATTGGAAGGAAAAATGTGCTGCAGAATAAAGAAAAAGCATTCTAGTACATCCAGTCTGTGTTAACCTAGAAAATGTACACAGTATAGAATTTTTGCTTTTAATAGTAATCTATGTAAATCACATGGAATTATATATACTAATTTGGAAAATTATGCAAAATGGCAAATGCCAGACAAAAATATAAATTCCAATAAATGTATTGCATAATTTAGGCTAGCTGCATAAGAACTAGTATGTATATAAAATATGAAATTTTAATATCCATAATAAACATATAAAAATAGCATTTAACCCAATGTTCCCTAAGGTTTTAGCTATAATAGTTACCTAAAAATAGTTAAGTTCATCTCTGACATACATGCGATGAAATATCTAATCTCTGTTGAGTTATAAGGTCATGTGTGTATACTGTCACCCACTAGAGCTTTGATTAAAAAAAATACAGACTCAGATCCATTTTAAATATATACATATTTTATTATTTTTTATTTATTTATTTATTTATTTATTTTTTGTCTTTTTGAGACAGGGTCTCACTATGCAGTTCAGGCTGGCCTTAAGCTCACTTTGTAGCTCAGGCTGGTCTCGAACTCACAACAATCCTCCTGCCTCAGCCTCCCGAGTGCTGGGATTACAGGCATGCGCCACCATGCCCGGCTTTATACATATTTTAAATACAGTTTGAGTATAACTTAACTGATATCCTTAAGACCAGAAGGAATTCAGATTTTAGATTTTTCAAAAATTCATATTTTGGAAAATGTTCAACAAGTTTTTTAATTTTCAAATGAGACATCTTGCTAATGGGACCCAAACATGAACAGAAAAATCACTTGCATTTCAAATACACCTTATACACCAAGCTTATGCAACAGTCTTAACGGTTCAATGCACTTTGACCGCAATCTGTCACATGGAGCCAGGTGTGAAACTTTTTACTTGCGATATCATGTTAGTTCTCAAAAGGTCTTTGGTTTAGGGGCATTTTAGTTTTCAGATTAAAGATCCCTAATCTGCATTGCCTTTTACAAAAGGTAAAAAATAATTAAGTTTGAGGTTACTACCAGGGATTCATCTACCAAATTATGCGAAGTACTTATATTATGACAGAGCAAACTGAAGTTACCCGTGAGCTCCCCAAGTTCAACTTTTATTTGGAGTTGGGGACCTTGGACTTTCTAGAGCATGCCACTGCCATACAGACACAACCTTCACTTCTGACACTGCTTACTGACCTTAGTTGGAAGGCTTAAGGTTTAATTATAAAGAAACAAATTGAACTTATCCTGTCTTAAATATGAGTAATACCATTTCTGTGAATGAGACAAAAATTACTTCTACTGTCATGGTGTCTTACTGTTGTCATCTGAAGTCAAGTATGATTTAAAGGCTCTTAGAGAGAACATTTTCAAGTTCTAAAAGTTGATTTAATACATCCGACATTATAGAAGTAGCAAAAAATAAAAAATAAATGACGAACTGTGGCTGCAAACATTATTTAGAACAACCATAAACATACAATGTTTTGGGTGAGAGTCCACCCTTAGGTCCCACTCTGATCCTGATGAATGCATCAATACCATGAATGTAGCTAGGAATTCCTAGAGATTATCCAGAGACAAGAATGTTCCCAACCTGGGTTACAAGCTCCAAAATAACTGCTGTCATAGTCTGAAATACACTTCATTTCTGTAGACACTGTAGTTCTAATACAAATAGAGGGCTAAACTAGGGTAACTCTCTTCTCCCAGGCTCCTCAGTTCAGTTTCGTTGCTCAAATGAGATGAAGCATGACAGCAAATATATCTTTTCTAAGTGTCTGCATGTATATAGCTGTGGTCAGGAGTCATCATTTCATTGGAAGAAGACACAGCACCGGCTTTTCTTCCGATTATAAATATTAAATGTCATATATTATTAAAATATTAAGTATTTTAAGATGTAGTATTAGATTTTCTCCAGACTTTAAAATCTATCTTCTCCATTAATATTAAGAATTAAAGCATATTACTAGGTACTAAAAAAAATCTAAGCCATCCCTGGTCAGCCTGGTTCGTGGGGCTTTTTTAGAAACAGGGGCTGGGTCCAAGGTTTTCATGCAAGCTGTCAGCTCTCTGACTCCAGTCAAGGACAGGGGCATGTGCTGTCCCACGGGCGGGCGCAGACTCACCTTGGCAGGCTCCCGTGCGGATGTAGGGGATGAAGCCCCGCCGGCAGGGCTGGGGTTGAGCGGGACACATCTCGCAGGGATGGCCCCACGCCCTCCCAATGGTGGCACAGCACAGGGTCTTTGTGCAGACAATGCCTGTCAGCTGCCCTTGGCACATCTGGTTGTTGACCTGAGTGAAACATGGGCCCGTCCTGTAGTCTGAAACATGACAGAAGGAGGAGAGGTGTTACGACATCGCCAAGCTTCTACCAGTTTCCCCAAACGCACAGAACAGAGTATCTCTCCTGAGCTAAGCATCTAAAGACAAAAGGCCAGGGGGTTTCATCTTAAAAACTTGTCATTTTTTTTTCAATCATGAGGAAGTGCATTAAGAAACTTCAATGGATTTTGTGCTGGACATTGTAAATGGCCAGCTCCCAGGCTGTTATCTGGAACACAGATGTCTTTTCTTGGCTCAAAAAATGTTCTTTTAAAATTGCTAGTCAATAGTGCAAAACTAAGAAATCTCACATGAAATTTACATTTCTAGCCTGTCTCATAAAACGGGCTTGCCAGCCAGGCCAGGCCCGCTGTGCCACACATGGCTCCAGGACACAGGGGGCGCAACCCAGGACATCGCTGCTCCGCACGCTGGAGCCCCTGGCCTCCTGGGCATTGAGATGCCTTTCCCTGAATCTTTCAGAGAATCACTAAACATTCTTCTCATCAAAACTGAGTCATGAACAAGAGTTTGAGTTTATCCTAGTTTTCAGAAACCTAAAAAATCAGAAAAATGTCAATTTCCAGAGGATTGATCAATTCAACAATTCACCTTTACTTTAGAAGTATGACAAAGCACGTGATTTTGTCATGTTATTTTTCTCTTAAAACTATAGGTATAATTTCACAATTCTTGGCAATAGCAGATGTCACTGCACGGTTCTGATGAGTTCCCGAGACTGACATTCTATATGAAATCTAGAACAGGTATAATACAGATTTCTGTAAGAACAAAACAATTTCATATTCAAAAGAGTTGGGAATGTTGACAACATTGATTCTGAAAATCATTGTTATTAGCAGAAAAAGGTGGGTAATAGTCTGATATTCAAAAGGCTGGAGGAGGAATATTTAAAATGCTGCACTCAGACAAAATACAACTTAAAACCACATAAAGATTTTTATCTATTAAGAGAAATCTTTCTCCCATGCAGGAAAATCCAATGAACAGAAACAAAATCTAGAATAGGTAATTTTCTTGGCAAGCTGGTTCAACGTTCTTTTACTCTGCAGCTGAACTTCAACGAAAGTATTTCATTTGAATCCTCTGCATAAGAACAACAGATGTGTTGGCTCGCAAAGAGTTCTTCTGAAAAAGACCATCTCTGGCATATATATGTGAAGATATGTCAACTTCATAAATAAGGACACTTCCTGGGCCACAAATTGCTGGGTCATAAATTTAAAAAAAACAACCTTTCCTATTATCCTCAGACAATTTGTATTTGGTCAGTTTAAGTAAATAATCACAACTACAAATTGTATTAAGAGCTGAATGTGAAAACAAAGGGTCTTTTTGCTTTTCTTTTTTTAAAAAAAGTGTACTGCAAACATTTTAGGTTCATATATAACTATCTAGTCTCACATTCTGCACCCTGCAGGCCTTCCAGACAGGAGCCTTTAGGGTTCGCCTGTCCTCCTACTAACACAAACCAACTTGTGAGAGCCATTGCTTTGCCTAACTCCAATTCCTTCCCAAAATGATGATCTCATAGCTGGACCCTGAAGAGGGGAACTATGAGGACACAGACAACTGTTTGTCCTCTGAAAGTGACCTTTGTATTGAAGGCACCAATTAAGGCGATCTTACATTCTTCTTCCCTGGGAATAAAGTTTACCATTTCTTATGTCCTTTGTTTTACATTTTCCTCTTCACAAACCGCTTTGTCGATTGTGTTATATGATGGCATTTTGAGTTTTGGTTGGTAGCTTACTTTCTGTAAAGTGTACATTAAAAATCTTCTCTGCTCATTCCAGAATTTCCAAAAGGTAAAATAAGAATTAACATTAAATACTAAAATTTAAATTTACTGATTAGGGCCAGGGGCCAGGGATATAGCTCAGGGGCACAGCACCCGCCTGGCAAGCATGAGGTTATGAGCTCAATTCCCAGGACAAAACAAATTACTGATCAGATAAAATGTCCCTTTCTAAATTCTACTCATACTTTAATTATGAACAAGAGTCCTAAAAACAAATTACTAACTGCTATTGGCCTCACATTCTCTTCGCCAAGGGTCGCTGCGTTCTCCAGCTCACTGCACCGCCTCACAGTCCAATCATGGACGCTAGCAAGGTGTACAAGGAAGAGCTGCCTCTGCAGGGTGTGTGCAGTTGAGCTTGTGGGCTGCAAATGGGCATTTTTCTCATTATGAAATACTAAGGACGTTGATGCTTCCTTTTTGATTTTATTTGTCAAATACGCCAAAAAGACACAATGCCAAGGGAACTTAGGGTGATGTCAGCATATTTAAAAAATTACATATGATGGACTCAGCTGAAACAGGAAGTGCAAAAGGAGGAAATGATTAAGAAGTGGAACAAAGCAATGAGATCAATAAACTACGTGTCCCATAAAACATTACACAAAATAGGACAATAAGTATGACAAATAGCAATACACACCTGCACAGGTGGCTATAATACCAGGTAAGTTGCTATTATAACAGCTGTTCTGGTGTACAGCAACACAGCATGCAGAGCACAACTTAGAAAAGCTCCTACCGTAAGTACAATGAATGCATTTCTAAAGCTGGGCAATGGAATGGCCTTGTTAGGTGAGATCTGATATTTTGTAAATCAAACAATGTCTAATAGGCCCAGTACATTTCAGTAAAGAAAAATATTGTCCAATTCTAAAAAAAGTTATGTGAAAAATGACATTTGGAGACATTTTCATCAAACTTAAGCAAGTGAGTATTTTCATTTTGAGACACCAAAAAAAAAAAAAAATTGAAACACAAACTCAATGATCAAATTGTGTGGGAGCTGCAGACGTAAAGAAAAATAAGTAACAAGTATGACTTGAGTCTAAGGATCCAGACTGAAGGAACAACTCCTTGGATAACGGATCTTCTGACATGGCGATCAACAAGGCTCCATGCACCCCACTGCGGTTATAACTGCAGATCTCGTGGGTGCACCAGCGTTCTCCTGGGCACGCTGCATCTGCGCTCGCTGAACCGGTCATGAGGGTCACCCGCATTCTAAGACTCTGGTAACACTGATGCCTCTCCTTTCCTCCAAGTAAAATTCCCTACTCCCAATTAACAAGACTAGTTTTGCTTTCCTTCTGTTTTCTCTGAAAATATATGTAAGCAGAA
Source organism: Ctenomys sociabilis (assembly GCA_004027165.1). Lineage (NCBI taxonomy): Eukaryota > Metazoa > Chordata > Mammalia > Rodentia > Ctenomyidae > Ctenomys > Ctenomys sociabilis. Next base: position 60,404 of record PVKA01006799.1, on the reverse strand, counting down.
TGAAGAGAAAGTGGTTCTGAATATCGTATGGCATGATGGAAGAGTTTCTCTAAAGAGTTTTTTAGTTCCATCCAATTTGTCCAGGATGTTTGCAGCTCTATATTATGCTGCATATAAATCTTCAGGATTAAAAAAACCTCCTATGACTACTCCATTAATTGTCTTCCTTGATAGATAAGCATCTTTCAATCTCAGGAAATGGTAGCTGGTGAAGAAATTTCAATTTCAAGACATGAAAAGGTTTTCTGGCTGGGTGGTAGTGATGGTTGCATGGTGTGAATGTACTTCATACTCCTGAACTTAAAAATGTTGGCAAATTTATGTGATTATACATGTATATATAACCACAATTACAATGTAGCTCACTTATGAAATTACAATGTTCAAGGAAAAAGTAGCTTTGAAATTAGGTTTGAATAGCACAAGCCTAAATTATTAAAACCACAGCAAACTAAACTGATTTTTTTGATACACAGGGCACTAAAACATCTATGTGCAGTTATAACCTCTCTCCTAAAGGTGGATTATGTATGGGGGTCTGGACTTATCTGAAGGAAATGCAGTCCTGCGCAGGCATTCTAGAACATGCTTATTTACTCTATGTATTGGTAAGTTTTCAATGACCTAAATTCCTAGAAATGGAATTTGCAGCTCCCCAAATATCCAATTTGAAACATTTGGAGGATTAACCTCTAAGCAGGCTGTACCCCTCTACATTTTCAGCAATGAAGTAAGTGCCAAGGGAATCTGTGTCTGCACACTGTCTCCAACACTGAATGTATTTAAATAAACCCAATGTTCAGTCTTTAAATGGTTGAAAAATATTTTTTTGTCATCAAATTGATAGCAACTCACTGCCCTTATTTCTTGAAAATTCACTGGGGCAGCTTCTCTGTAGTGGCCCCTTATGAAAGCTACTTTTTTTCTCTGAAGTGCCGAAATATATTTTGCCATTTTTACAAATGAAAAAAGTCACAAGCAAAAAGTTACATGGAGAAGAAACGAGCCATAAAATGATGAGGCAATAGTCCAGCTGGAGACCTTTTTCACTCCAGACCACGTACACGTGTTCACCTGGGCACGCTGCATCTGTGCTTGCTGAACCAGTCATGAGGATCACCCGTATTCTAAGACTCTGGTAACAGCGACGCCTCTCCTTGCCTCTAAGTAAAATTCCCTACTCCAAATTAACAAGACTAGTTTTGCTTTCCTTCTGTTTTCTCCCAAAGGTGATTCTCCCCACAGCCTGTGACTTCAGGGAGAAGAGACCTCTCTCTGTGGAGAAACATGAAAGACTTGTTTTGGAAATAGATAAGCAATACATTAATTATCAGAGTTGCACTGCCTTTTCTTCCCAACATAATACCATTATTTAATACTTCAATGGAATGTAGACTTGGCAGAGGACTGCTTTCACCTCTGCCTTCTTTCAAAGCGCAAAGCTGCTGCTGACATCAAAGGGCACTTTAAGAATATGAGGCAGGAAGGATAATTAGGTGCTGGCTAACCATGCAAACAAAATTGCCATCTCCAATGCCACGTTTCATAAGGATGAAGGCTGTCAAGCACGTGGTCCTAAATTCATGGTCTCTGTACGTCAAGTGCACTCTTCCAAGAGCAAAATGAGTTGGCTTATTTTGTGGCACAAAACAACCTTGATGATTAAAAACTAAGTAAGATCATTTGAGTGGAAGGGTATTGACATTGGGAAAAAAACAGTTAAAAAACAGTATTTTGACATAAGTTAATGGCACCAGTGATATAAATGATTGGCTTAAAAATGGTTCATATGCAAATCAACAGATTATTAAAGTTCAAGGTATCAAAAAATAAAATGTAAGGTATCTAAGAAAAATCTAATATACAGTGAAGTAGACCTGAATATAGAAAAACGTGGCGTATGCTCACAAAACAATCTATCCATTATCAGAGCTAGAAATTGAATCAATGAAACATAATACATGAACTCTGGCTTGCATTTTATCTTATTTGAAATCTTGCATAGCCCTTGATCCAAGCACACACGTGCACGGGCACCCCCCCACACACACAAGGCTGGGTTATGGTGACTATGGATAAAGTATTGCACATAATTTGCTGACAGGCACTTTTAATACTAATATAAAATTGAAGTACTGTTTTCTGATTATTTTAAGGAAGAGAAAAACTTAGGACTTCACTGAATTAAACAGCTACCATTGAATTAAATTAGCTACCATTACCAAACCCTAAAATGGTCACTTCCATAGAAGAAAAGCCATTTCCAGAGGGAAATACCTCACCTACCAAGTCTCCTATGAAGAGCCGGCTTATTTCTTGTTTAAGTTTTTAGCCAAATCAATAGTTTCTGAGTGACCTGGGCAGTTGAGTACACGGTATGGAGCAAATGTCATGTGGTTCAAACCTGGGATTTCCATCTTTGGGGGATTTTTGGGAAATGCTGAAAGCGAGATTTTCAGGAGCCCTGTCACTGGAACTTGCTGTGTGAAGAAGGACAGGCAGCTGACCTGGCTGGCACTGACAGCCAAACACTTGTGAAGTAAATCATTCTTGGCTCTTGGTTTGAGGACCTCATGCAGTGTGATCAAAACATACAGTGAATGTGTGGCTTACTAAAATTACTTTAAACACACTTATTCCATTGCTGTTATTACTTCTAAATAATTATGGAGAATCCTTTTTCCTTTTGCACACAGTGAGGACTGCTGCTGAGTGCTATCCAACAAAAAGAAAGGCTCACGACTCCTGAAACATCAGGTGTCTCCTTCTCTGTTCATTATGACATGGTGGGATTTCTGGCTCTTGTCCAAAGCCATAACAACCAGGAAAGATCAACATTTTACATCAACTCAGCACACTGAGACAACCACAACAGTATAGCTAAAGACATTCATGGCACAGGACCGCTAAAACTCCTTCAAAGGTGATGGAAAGTGAGAGGAAGTATTCTTAGAGGTTCAAAGTAAAGGGAAATATTCTTGGGGAGATTAACAACAATGTGTTTTTTGTACTATAATAAATTTTCAGTGGTAAACATTCACTGTATGTTCTGACCATACCTCATATACCCAGGTCCCACAGGAACACCAAAGAGGTCAGCAGCAAAGGGATTCTTCTGCAATTTTTTAATAAAAATGCCACAGCACTGCAGTAACACTGAATAAAACAAAAATGGCCACACCTTCCATGGCCAGGCAGATCTGTAAGCACTGAAAACACATATAGGTTGACTAGTATAGGCAGTGAGGAAATTTGCTTCATGAAGACACAAATGGAAAGTAAAAGACTGAAGTATTTGGTTCAGGGTTAGGGTTCTACTGAAGGTAGACTGGGGTGCAGCTCAGGGATAGGAGTGCTTGTCTAGCATGCAGGAGTTCCTGGGTTCTCTTCCCAGTACCATCTAAAAAAAGTCAATATTCAGTCTCAAAACAGAAAGGAAAAAAAAGCATGGCCATTATTTCAAGTTAAATTATTCATTGGGAGAATCAGATGTAAGAAACAGTGCACAATGTGGGGAAAAAAATTCTTACACAATGAATATCATCAGTAACAGATGAGACCTGAGCTGTACATATGGCCCAGAACCTGAGATGGAAATCATATGAATTTTAAAATAAAACCTAAAATGTAAAGACACAAACAGAAAAGTAATTAGGAAATGACAGAAAAAGTTTATGAACTTAAATAAAAATAATTTTACATCTTCAGGCTTTTTAGGTAATGTGGCTAATGATATATTACCAGAAAAGAACACTGTATGCTTATCTTAAAAAAAAAAAAAAGCAAATTTCTTTTTTTTTTTTTTTTTGGTCAGGACTGGGGATTGAACTCAGGCCCTTGCACTTGCCAGGGAAGTGCTTATTCCAATGAGCCATTTCCCGCCCCCTAAAAAAGCAAATTTATTAGCTGTAGAATTCTATCTGTGACATGAAATTGACTATTTGGAAGAAACAGATGCTGGCAACTGTAAAACTGCACATCAATGTGACTTATTATCATATTCAGCTGTGTGGACCAAAATGCTACCCACGAAGCCACATGTGGCTTTCTCAATTTAAACTTAAAATGTACATTACATAAAATAAGCATGCACTTCCTCAGTCACACTAGCCACATGTCAAGTGCTTCAGAAGCCACATGGTGGTTAGTGGCTTCTATACTGGACAGCAAAGAGGTTATTTCTAGCATCCCAGAAAGTCCTACTGATACTCACCGGAGTATGTATTTTCCCAATAAAACAGAGAAAGAAGAATAAAACAACCTCTAGTGTTCAAGCAATAGTTCCTTAATGTGTGAAACTAGGTGAACTCATGAAATGTACAATGAAGATCAAAGGCAGTCTAGACTTACTGGTTAGTTATACGAAAAAGAAAACAACTTTAAAAAGTTCAGGGGACAAAAACCTGCCATAATGATTTCTTTTTCTTACTCATCCTTATTGGGTTTGCAAACCCATGTGCATCCACATTGAAGTCCATGCAGTGCTTTGCAGCTATCATTTTGTTTAATCTGTCTACAGCCTTATTTGATTGGTATGAATAGTTTTCCATTACAAATAATGACAGGAGGGTGACCTAGGTTAAATAAAATTACCCAAATCCACAGATGGTACACAAGTGTGATAAAATTTTAATGACAATTACATCTGGTGCCAAAATCCATGCTATCAATCACCATACTCTATTACCTCTCAGTAACACTGATCACCATGGGAGGACGATTCTATATTTGTGCCCTAGTTCTTGCTCTTAATAAGAAGCACTTTTCTGTAAGGATGTACTCTTTCCCTTGTTTTCAGGCTCTTTCCAAGTTTTATTCTGTAAGCAAATTAGTTTGTTGTATTAAACGCTTCCTGAGATTCTCTGATGTCTCTAGAGAGTCAATGTGTCTCGGATTGCTGAACATTTGCTGGATATAGATGTTCTAGTACTGTTAGTGTGCAAATCCTTTTTAGCTACTGGAATTCTTTCTCAGCAGCTACTCCATGGTAATGTGGTCTATCCTACTTCCAATCATATCAACACCTTAGCCTCTGTTCTCTTGAGTGGAAGAAACACGAGTATTACTTCCATGCCAAGGGGGTTGCAGCGGTGATGATAGACTACAGAACATCTTGGCCGTGTACATAAGGCACCAGACATCTATCTGCAAAGTAAGCCTGCAATGCTCAACATGGCTCTAACTTAATCTTTAGTGATAACTACAGACTATGCCTCGCTGCTGCTTTCCAAAAGTCATGAAACCCATCCTTGATAAGGCATAGAAGAGCATTCTGAGGGCAGAGGAGGTGGCTTAGTAGTATTGCACTTGCCTAGCATGTACAAGGCACTGAGTTCAATCCCCAGTACCACAAAAAGTGAAGAAACAGAGGGAGGGAGAGGGAGGAAGAAGGGGGAGGGAACATTTTGAGAACTACAAAACATCATTTAATTTTTAACTATTTTCAGTAATTTTTAGATATAGAACACCCTTAGAAATTATGAGATCTATTCATGTATCATTAATAATGAGGAAACAACATCCAGATAGCTTCAGCAACCGGCCTAAAGCCAAAAGATATGGTACAACAGCTCAGGCCTCTTGATTTGTTTTCCTGTAGTATCCAACATAAAACAGTAATTGTAAATCTACAACAGATGGGCTGTAGGATATGAGCAACCTCTCATGACACGATATTCCTGCTGAGCTGAGGTCCAGAAATATGGTCTAGTTCAGTATTTTCCAAAATGTGGTTAGCAGAATGCCAGTTTCACAGTCTATTAGTCAAAATATATTATCAAAAAAAGGATTCTATAGCCAAATATATTGTAAAATATATCAGCATTGAATAAGTAAGGTTTTCAGGGGGTAGGAAACTATGAAACTAGTTTGTGCGTAGGAAACTCCCCAACTTCCAGGAGACCTGGATGTACTCCTGTGCACTGCTAAGTGCCAGCATGAGGCTCTAGTCGGCAGGCTTTAAAATTTATTTGCTCATAAAACGTTTTTATTGAGTAGCATTGCTGAGGACGAGCGTGGGATGAAACACACTTTGGCAAACACTTATCTCACTTTATCAGCATATGAGCCCCTTGTATCCTCAAAAGTGGCTGCCTGAAACGCATCTGATAAACGACACTTTCTACGCAAGCGGCTCTCCTCCTGACGGCATCGCTGCTCCCGTACGTACGGCACAGAAAGTTAGAATTCTGCAACGCAGCTGCGGTGCTCAAAACACAGCAGCTCTCCAACTACGGCCTAAGTTGTTAACACTATTAAATCATATTGTAACGATATTTATAAGTGATCATAGTTAGGAAGTTTTTCTGTTTTCTCAAATTGTTCTGTATATCAAACACCATATCTATCCATCTAGGGTCTACACTCTCACTGCCGGTAACTGACAAGGGAAGGCTTATGGCCCCATATTGCTAGGCTAGATTTTGCCAGCCATGACCGAATGGTACCTGCGTAAGTACATCCATACGTGTATATAGTTATACTACACCTTTAGTATAAGTACTTTCCTTACAACACTGTGGAACGGCTTACTAGTTTTCTGCCCATTTTACAGGTGAATAAACTACCTAGGTACAGTCAAATTGTGTTACTTACCCAAGGTTACAAATGAAATGTGTTGTTGAACCAGAAAGAATTCACTTACTCAGTTCTCTCAAATTTCTTCTTAAAGCTAACAGGTGAGGATTCTCTATCTATGCCATGTGGCACTAAGATATTCAGACAGTTTATCTACATGTAAATCTCAGCAGGAAAGGGTCACATTTTGTGGCTCTGTAGATAATGTAGAACAGTGGCTAAAAGCACAGCATGGCACTCAGGTTGTTCAAGACCCACAACCAGAACACAAGCTTTGCCAAGCACTCTCCCAGGGTCTTCAGTAAGGTTTTAGTTTTGTAACTCAATGCCCTCATTTACAAAGCAAGTCCTATAAACTAAGAGGACTTTACCTATCTTACATGGTGGGCATGTGCACGTCATTAGTCAAAACTTCCAAGCACTAAGCACAATGTCTGGCTTTTAATAAAGGCTCAGCACCTGGCTTCTTTTCTCATCATGGCCATTAATAAATGGACACTGCAGATCACTCTAGTTTACAAAACACTTTTCCATGATTTATTTCATTACGTCTTTATAATGCCAATGTAAGATAAACTGAAGGAGACAGAAAAGCCTATGTAAACCTCACTGTGGCTTTGATCCTCATAATTATATATGGTTAAAACCTTTTTGGATATGTATCGGACTTTTTTTTGGAACCAGGGATTGAACTCAGGCCCTTGTGCTTGCCAGGCAAGTGCTTATTCTACTGAGCCATCTCCCAGGCCCCCTTTTTGGATATGAAGGCTGGAAGAAACCACTTAAATGGAGAGCAGGATCCTTCCAAGAACTAAGCTACTTCCTTACAGTTATTTTCTCAATTCAGTCTCCCTCTCTCCCAAAGATCTGTTTGGAATCAAAGCCAGGTTTCACAGCCTGAAAATTAATCCTGTGCAGCAGAAATAAATTATTTTGCAAAGAGAAATACCAGACCCACATAAGTTTTACTCAGGGAAAAAAAAAAACAAAAAACTTTTTTCCTCACCAGAAAATACAATGGACAAATATAAAAGCGTGGCATGTATCCACTTCTGTGATCTGTAAAAGACACCTCCCACTTGATTCACACCTTGGTGTTTCTCCCAGCAGGGCTGTACTGCCCTGGCACCAAAAGCACTGCTGTCAGTGCTCCATGACGTGACCCGTTGCTCAGATGATCGACCTGCGGCCTCCGCCTCCTTACCAGAGCACGCACTGTATGCCTGTCCAAGAGCAGACAGATCCTGGGTATAGCAAACAACAAGATTATAGCATAGTGAGATTACAGGAGAGGCTCTGTCTGGCTCATGCTCAGCAACGAAGGGAACTCCAGGTGGATGCTTGCATGCTGCCAAATTTCATAAACGTTCTGGCCATATGAAAGCACCCTTCTACTCAACCAAATTTAAAACTTTCTAGTCAGATGTTTGCTTGTTTATATATATATATATAATATATATATATATATATATATATATATTATATATATAATATATATATATATATGGCTAAAACTATGGTGATAGTTCACATTAAAAATATAATAAAAGACGCATTGCCATTAATTCCCTTCAAAATTCTCTCCCCTCCATTTGAACACACTTGGCTCTTTATTCATGCCACTTTCTGAAGCAGTCTTCTATTGAGTATCTCTCGTTGCATCAATTCAATAGGTTTACTTTTTTGTGGCCATTCTGCCTTGGAGAGCAGCCGGAAGTGGCAGGGGTCACAGACTTGTGCATGAAGGCACACCAGAACGTGTGCCACAAGATGGCCTTTCTGTTGAAGGCCACTCCCTAGGTACCAGCATCTGCTGTATTTTGTATCACTTCATCCAAAGACATGAAAAAGGACTTCCAGAACTGCTTCAGAGAATGGCAAGGACAGTGGGACAAGTGTGTTTGAAGCTAGGGGAAGCATTTTGAGGCAACATGCCTGGTATGTAACACATTTTTAAATTCTAAACTACATATACTGTGCTAGCATTGCTTTGATATATTCTGTCCTTAACTGGTGAAATGAAACAAAACTTGAAAATTTCTACTGGAAAATATATCCTCCTCCCATTTCTAAAAATATATGCACACATTCTCTATTATCTTTTTTTTTTTTTATTTAAGGGTTCTGTCTACCATGTTTCTACCCTCTAAGCAGATTGTTCCAATTCTTAGGTAAGTAGAGAAAGTTTATCTTAGTATACACACATAAAACAATAAGCCCCATAGGGTGGATTTCCTTTTATAATCCAATATTCCAGGAACAAACGCAAATGTTATTCACCTAAAAGGCCATTGTAGGGTCTGGGCCAACATTTTTTTAGATGTTGTTTCATTCTAAAGCTCAATTCCTCAGAAAAACGGATTTATAAGCTCATGAAAAATCCCTCAAAATACATCATGAAAAAACGTACAGGTCTACTTAGTCTGTTTGGTATCCATTCTCCCATTTGGAGAACTTTCCATTGTGTGAGTCCTGGTGAGTGGAACTCAAGCAAAGACACACATCTGGAAATTGTCAGCCTCAGGAGGATGGTGTGGGCAGCAGCAACCACCAGGGCCTACCAGCAGGGCCTCAGTGTGTTCTCCACAAGAGGCCTCCTGTCAGTAGCACCTCTTCTCCAAGCTTGTCTCTTAGCCTGCCTGCAGATTCCCTGGCCTACTCCATCTTGCCATTAGATACTCCTTCTGTCACTATTTTAAGTTCAGTGAGCCCAATTTGGTTTCTGTTGTTGTGGAAATGGACCCCTAACTGAGGTACGTGGTACACTATTCACAATGGAAATATTGTAAGTTTAAAATGTTAGCTAAAAATATAAGGGCTCCAAGATATTTTTTTGCATATGTATACTTCAAGGATAAGGGGTAAAATTCATAAGCAAAGATCATTCTTTGCTTATGAATTTAGATTAGAATTTTAAAGCATTCATATACCGATAACATTCTCCCTTAGAAAACTTTTTTTCATCTTTCATGCATCACCTGCAATATTTAGAAGTTTGCATGAGGCTTAATTCTCACAAAGGCATGCATTATTGGTTCAGTGAAGATTCTTTGTAATCACCATAGTGAAAACCTTCTCTGTCACTATACTACCTTGCCACCAAGAGACCAACTATAAAGTTTCCAAGATATGAAGGAGTTCGATGGGCTGGTCTGAGTTAGAGTTGATACAAGAAAGAAGCGCTTTGTGACATTCAGTGAAGTCACAGAGAGGACGCATGCCACCTAAAGATGAAAGACAGCCCTTTGGAAAGCTACCTGGCCTTGGCTGATTTTTCAACTTATCTTGGAAAGAGTTTACAGTTCAAAAGCAATTTGATACATTCGAGGCAGCAGATTAAAAAAAAAATCTTGAGAGTCTTGCCCATTTTTAAGTTCTGGATTTCCACTAAGTTTATGTTAAAATCTTAATGAAATACTCAGGACAAGAAAGTCTATGGGGAGCATGAAATGTAATAACTTTGAACCCATAAAAATATTCCAAGCATTAAAACGTGAGTTGTCTGGATGTATGGGGCAGGTGAGGGAGGGGAGCTCAAGGACTTTAATATTTTATGGGAATCAATTGTTCATCAACTATTTTTTAAATGATAATAGCTGGAAAAAATTTTAAATATGTAATAATTCCTTTCAAAAACATAATCTTCTTTATAGAGCAGACAAATCTGGTTGCCAGTAGAAACTATTTAAGAGCGTTTAGTGCCTGCAATCACGTCTGACCTGCATGCTATGCTGTAACATTTTCCACCACGTATGTGATGGGAACATATGATTGACTGGGCTGTCTAACACGCCTCCAGAAACTAATTATGTATGGAATGGGCAAGGGGAAAGGGCAGGAAAAAACCTAAATATTTAGCATAGAAGTCCATTCAAGTTTTTATACTTTCGTAGTACTACACTTTTTCACAGTGTTGTAGCTATCATTCACACTTGAATGCATTTACTGTCATTTACTTCCTTAGTCACTAGTAACACTGCTAAGTCATTTCAAGATGTTTTACATCAGCATTAAACAAATGATATCAGAAATTATAATGGAGACTTAAGTTAGCAAGAAAGTATTTATACTAAAATCCTCTATAAAGGAAAAATCATCACAAACAAAACTTCAACATCTGGCCATCAGGATTAAGTGACATTAATAGAGCTGGAATGCACGGTCCAGAGTGGCAGAGCTCAGACGTGCCGGGCTGGGTCACACACACGAGAGCAGATTACAGACTGTGATTCATAAAACCTCTGGAAAGGGTAGGAAAGAAGGAGAAAAGGATTAAAGGAAAAGAAGGATTTACATTTTATGTATAAATTTTTATTCTTTTTAAAGGGGAGAAAAAGGTGAGAACTGATCAGTAGTTCTCTGTTTAAAGTTTAGTCTTCTTTTCCATTTGGGTGATACGTCCATGAAAGGTTCCTTGAAGTGCTCTTTGTTGTATTCCAGATTTTAACATTTTTGTGGCCGGCTCAGCCTGCCATGGGGGCAGGGCTGCTGCAGCATCTGGTGCCAGGAATTAAGCCGAGGTCCCTGTGTTTGCCTATGGTGCCTTAAGCAGACGCTTCCCTAGTCAGATGTTGAGCTGTCTTGCTGGCCCCAAAATTATCAATACATTATATTTAAAACTGCTTTCCTAATTAAGACTAGAACTTTCCCAAATGACTAAATGATCAAGGAATTTTACGTTATTTTCTAAGGCTGCATTAAATTTATCCTTTAAATATATGATTTATTTGAAGTCAGTTCTCAGAGTTTAACTGTAAGAAATTAGCCATATGTCACTGTTACCAACCTATCTATAAAAATAATTTTATGTTTAGAATATTGTATCATTTATCTTGTGTTCTTTCACTACACAATGTTAACCTTTAGATGTTTATCTCTTCTAGTGGCCATCTCAGATAAGCCAAGTCACGGAAGAAATGAAAACAGTTATTTTTATGAATCTAAGAGATTAGGCCAGGGAGATAGCTCACTTGCCTGGCAAGCTTAGGGTCCTGAGTTTGATCCCTGGTACAAAAAAAAAAAAAATCTAAGGGATTTACCATTAAATAAAAGCTTTCTAAAGTGGTAGAATTTAATACCACACCCCATGGCATAACCACCATACAGAATAAGTATGGAAAGCTTTCATAATCTAAAGATATTCCCACAGGCAACTAATGAAAATAATTAGAAAGTGATTTTCATTGGTCACTCAACACATTCATACATTTTTATTGCAAGACAGAAAAGTTTTCAAAATAACCACTACTGATTTTATAAAATGTTGTTATTCCTAACAGCCCAGTTGCACTATTATTTCATGTCTTCTGTTTTTCTTTCTTTCGTCCTTTAGGAGGGAGTCTACGGGGTGTTCAGGGTCTCACTACTACATTGGACTCAGTGATCCTCCTATTTACAGCCTCCGAAGAGCTGGGATTACAGGCATGTGCCGCCACGCGCAGTCTCACTTGGCTCAGCACGCTCTGGGGGCTGGGCCAGCGAGCAGGCCTGGGGACTGAAACTCCAGCCCCTGCCCTGGTTTGCCGGTGCCTTAATCTGCTGAGCTATTTGGCCGGCTCTTCTTTCATGTCTTCTAAACACCCTGCTTCCTAACTCAGCCTGTCCCAGGCAGTCTCCTTTACCAAGAACTTCATTTCTCCAACTCCTAGGATGGTGAGTTCTTTCTCATGCTTCGGGCAGAAGTCATTAGTGCTATCATCCATCAGTATCTACCTTCTTATTTCAGGCACATGGGAAAGCGCCCACCTCTGCACTCTTACAAAAGGATGTAGTTACTACGTGTGACTTTATTGGCCAATAATCTGCAAAGAATCACACCATCCTTACAAAGGTCAGTGTGCAAACACCACATCCCCCTTCTTTGCACCACTATCTGCAAAGCCAGGTGTCGAGACAGTCACCTACTTTCCCCGTCCCAGGCATAATGATTAACCCGGGAGGTGTGGTTATATGGGGCAAGATGAAGCTAATCTTCATTATACAGAGTAAAGTGAAGTAACTTTTGTATATTAGTAAAGAAACCATGGATTTTGTGGCTGTTGCTCATAGCAGCACAACTTAGGCCATCCCAACTTTTTTAAAAGTCCAATTTCCTACACAATCATCTGAAATCAAATGTAATCTACTTTCTCAAAACATTTTTCTGTTCTGCAGAGGACTTATTACAATATACACATTCAAAATTTCTACGAATGGGCTTCAAGTATGAAAAAGATTGAAAATGTCTTGATTACATGATTTCTCTAGTACTCAGCACAGTAAACCGCAGATCACAAATTCTTACTAAAATAAATATTTCACAAATGTTTTGCACATTTTGATGCATCACTGAAACTACTAGACAAAGAAAATTTTAATGAGAGCAATCTCAAAATACACATGAAACTTCCATATTTGAATATGAGTTTATGGATTTCACATTTACGGTCATAATCACTTCCATTTAGAGAACATCAATAAATGTAATTCATCATCAATAAACATAAATTATCATTACAGATAATTTTAGATAAGCTCAGATACTTTTTTAAACAGAATGTGGGCTTAAGAGTTACCCAGTATATGAAAGTGATGGGAGTTACTAAATGATATTTTATTGAAGTTGTAAAGAACACACACACTAAGCTAGGGCCTTTACTTTCCTGCTGGCAATTTAATAAATGTTTCAGTCATATTTACGACTATTTCATTTTCCACATATCTTTGTGGACAGGATAAAACCTTAGGAGTTTATGCTTCAGTAAATCTAGACTCAAGAACCCATTACAAAAATGAATTTTAAGCTGGCACACACCAAAATCCTAAATCCTCTGGCTCAGCTGCCTGGGTGTGGGGGACCGAGGCTTGCTATCCCGATGTTTTGATCAGGTGACACATTTTTGCTAATGACCATGTATCAAACTCAGATTGGCCATGCCTGTTATGTGTTTTTATGATCTTTTATTTTCATATTCTTTCATTTGCAGCATTCTGTTTTCTACCTCATTTAGAAAATTTAATATGTTCAAGTAAAACATGACTTTTACCTTAATAGAGTTAAAAACTCTAGTATTCTGGTATGTCTCCATGTTATGAATTCACAAATAAGGAATGGCAAATGTTTAAGTGGAAAATAATTATAAATGTTTGTAATAAAATACTAAGCAATATCTAAGCACTCGTATATATCAGGCACTGTTCTACCTGATATGTGAACATAATTTACTTGTTGTAATGGTCATGTAGGTACAGTAAGTGCAGTCAGAGGGTAGTTGAGAAAAATAGAGGTCTTAAGAATTTAGATGCTATGGTCAAACTGCCATCGCTGCTTTACACAAAAGTAAGAGTACATGTGTGATTACATATGTATCAGTTATGCTGCAACCAGGAGAACAATACAGTATAACAGTGAAGCAGAGAGAACACAGATACTGGAGCTAGAAAGAACTGGACATTAACTGAGTGAAATGCTTCATGGGAAGAGAATGAACATACTAATTGATCATTATCCAAAAATTCTCATTACATCATCAGTTAGACCTGATCTCAACAGTGTTTTGCTGATTTCTGGCATTTTCTATGTGTTGTTCATTAAGCATGAATTATCTTTAATGCCCAAAAAATAGGTCATTTAAAATCATATTATACCAACAATAACTAGTAAAGCCATAACTATGTCAAGTAGTAAAAAACAAACTGAGCAACTTCATGTAAACTGCATTGCAGGCAATGAAGTGATGCTTAAGGAAAGTGTGTGAAAAGAAATATTTCGCTCCTGGATTTTTTACCGAAGAAAAAGTCTAAACTGTTGAGGTGAACATGCAAACTACAGTAAGTTTACAACAAGCAAAAATAAGACAATAATAAGATCTGCAACTACTCTAAATTTCATAACTTACTCTTTTAAATAGAAACTAGGAATAAAAAGAGCTTATGTCACCATAATTGAAAATGTCTTATGTGGGAACAGGAAATTTCAACACTAATGTTCACACCGTATTGCCAAGTACATTTAATAATGCATGTGTGACCATATAGTTTACATTCTCAAGGGACATATATTTTATTTGTGTCACAACGAAGTATATTATTTTAAAAATAATCTTCTAAAAGAAAAATATTGAGACAGAACAATTTCTGGCACATCATACAAGTGCAATAAATTATTCATAAATGTTGAAAGCTACAAAATATGTTAGCTGTTTTTGCTTCTGAAGTTATCCACAAATATGTGAACGATAAATAAGAAACTTCCTATTTCACTGATTAGTGAGCAATATAAAAAATGAACAGGCTACTGCACAATTTTCTTAATCACTAGCACTCTTGAAATGTAATCTTCCTCCCAAGTATAGAATGTTGCTGAGTATGTCTTGCTCTATTTGCATAACTGTTATTTAATCTAATATTCAGGAAAACACTTACCATGTGTAATGTCTATGCTTCATAGACATAACAATCAGGTTCAGAGAACACAGTAACATAAGTTGAACAGAGATAACATTACAGCTGGAGTTCAAAATACTAGGAGAAAATTAACTTTCAAATTGCAATTACTTTTCTAGTTTGAGAATTCATATTTGAATTATAATTGAGAATAGGTACAAAGTGCAGGCAAGATAGCTCACCAGACTAAGCACCTGCCTAAGCATGCACAGGACCTGGGGTTCAATCCCAGGTACCACATGTCATCCTGGCCCTAGCTCTGGGTGCACTGAGCCAGTGTGGGTGTGGTGGAACACACCCATAGGCCTAGCACTGGGGAGGCTGAAAACAGGAGGATCACTACCTGTCCAATCTGTATAGGGAGACTCTGTACTAAATACATAAGCTAAAAAAAGAGCAGTTATATACTATTTGCACTGGTTTTAAAACTGTCTTTTAGAACTCTGAGTAACTTTGGAAAAGGACAACAAACTAATTAATTTGCAAAGCAGAAGTGGCAATTTTCTTGATAAAATGTTCAATTTTTCTGCAATGCAATCAAACTTTCTTAATACTCTAAAAAGGGATTCATTCTCTAGGCAGAGCACCATCAAGATCATGCAGTTTACTGAGAACAGAAGCAGGTTACTAGCATAAGCACTGCTGGCTTGCTCCCTTGCTGGATCCATACGAACATAACAGAGAGTAACCACATTTTGTCCACACAGGAACTGGAACAACTGAAAACCAGAAGCTACCCCATCATGAATGTTCCCACAACCCTTCAGGGGTCACACTGAAGGCTCTTGGACAATCCTATCATCTTTCTGAGAATCTATCCTATCTTTTATGAAAGAAGAGGCATTAAGCCTACTTTGTCTGGAGTTGCTTTACAATCTAAAGAGAGTAAATTTCTAATATAAGTACATGGAGAAAAATGTAACAGAAACAACCGCACAACAGATCGAGAAAATGGTTAGCCTGATGAATAAAAGAAATTTGGCACTGATTTTAACTGTGAAAACCCAACCATATGCTTTTATTTCTCAATCAGATCCAAGATGTTAAAGACAACCATTTTAAGTCTCTGAATATTGTGCTGCAGGAATGAGTTAAACAGGTAAGTGCTATTCCAGAGACTATATTAAATCATAGAGGTCATTCACTTCTTTCCTGCTGGCCAGCTTCACGGTGGAACTTCCAAGCTGGGCAAGGACAGTCAAGAAAATGTGCTCCTTCTCCCTCTCATTTCTCAGTCAATGGCAGGACTTCCTCCCAGGTAAGCAAGCTTCCATATGGTTTCTTCTGTTTTGTACTGCAAAGGCTAGATCCGAGGAGTATGCACCTGAGAGGGCACAGTGTTGGAAGCGGTGTAAGAGCGGCTTGGCGCTCTGGGTAACGGTTTGGCGTTTTTTGTGGGCTCCGCCTTGACATGTTCGGAATAACAGGAAGTAAGGCATGGCCCTGCCTGTTGATCCGGACAGAGTGGGGGGGCTGCCTGACGACAGAGCGGGATTGGCTGTATATTTATACGTGGCTGCTGATGATTGGCTTAGCTATACTATATAAGCTGCTGTGCTTCCGCAATAAAGAGAGATCTTTTCCTTCTAAAAAGGAGACAAGGTGTCTCGGGCTTTTCTTTCTGTGCGGATCTGCGCCAGACAGCACAGGTCCTTTTTTCCCTAGTTCCTTTGATAAGAGTGGAGGTCCTGCCCCAACTACAGGAGGGCCGGGCCACAGACCCCGACTGCCACTGCACCAGCATGCAGGCAAGCCAGAGGTTCATGCAAAGACAGGCAAATCAAGGAGGCCAGGCCCAGTAACACCATCCCCATGAAGGGTGTCACCTGCAGTGAGAACACTATTTCTTCTTCATTCAAAACCAGGGCCTCAGAGATTTTTCCCAGAGGAAAAGGCAGGGCATATGAACAGTTTTCTGAAGCATTTCTCAGAAAAATGGATTTATTTGAAACATAATATATGGGAACTGAAACCTAAGAGTGCTCTTAAGAATGATGATTTTGATGGTTAGCAAAAGAACAGTGCTTGTTCTGCAAAAACTAGATCCGAGGAGTATGCAGCTAGATCTGGCTGGTGCAGTTCTATGAGGGCAATAAAAGCATCAATAGGCCAGCTAGTTGATCAGACAAATCCACCAGAAGAGACAGCTAAGCCTTCCTGGGGTTATAGCCCACCTCAACAAATGTCCCAGCAAAGGAGCTGGAGCCTAACAATCAGACTGTAAGACAATGTATGCCCTAATGCGCTATGAAAAGCAAGCACTTAGCAGGCAAACAGAGGAGCCTGGACAGGTGTGATGACAATAGGATGTTGACAGGGGATGGAGCAACCTAAGACTCTCCTGCTGAGACCGTGGGCATCCCAGGGAGGGGAACACCTGCTCACAATTAGGGCCCCTGAGGAGCAAGGAGGCAGGCTTTCTACTGCCAACGACAGGCACTTCCTGGAACTGAAAGAATCACACTCAAGAAGCTGGGTATGATGACAACACCTCCTCAGTGTGATAGTACCAACCGAGAGGTACTGGAAAACTTTTTAAATGAGCAAAATAAAAAGAAACAACATTGAAATGATCAAGATCAGGCATAAAAAAGGCAAGTTACAACTGATTTTACTACATAAAAGAATCATGAAGAAATAATGAGTGTGAACAGTATGCCAATAAACTAGAAGAAAAAAGATTTTTTTTAAAAACACACAAATTATCTAAATTACTCCACTGAGCTATCTCCCCAGCCCCCTCTCTTTTTTTTTAATGGCTAGGAGAACAGTTATTTTTCTCTGTCTGATGGGTTTTCCCCTTGGTATCTACTGGGTTATTGTTTTGTTTTGCTATTTATTTTTACTTTAGTTTTGTTGGTTTTGGTATTTCTCTTTCCTTTTTTTCTTTCTATTGTTTTGCCATGTTTTGTTTTTCTTTCTGTATGTTTGTTGTTTTTTCCATGCTTATTTTTGTTTCCTGGATTTGTTTTTCTTTTCTTCTCCTTTCTTTTACCTTTTCTTTCTCTTGCTACCTTCTTTTCCCTCTCATTCATGATTTAGATCTCTAAATTTTCCCTTTGCATTATTTCACTCATCCTGCTCTCCTGTCATCAATGATCTCATTTGATTTCATGAGACTTTCATGTGAGTAGACATTGTCTCTACCCCTTACTAGTTCATACCCCTGAGCATTCTCTTCCAGTGCCCTTCCTTACATCCCCCAATTATCCAAAATGTCCACCAAATACACTATTGTGATTAACCCCAGTCACCCCTCCATCCTACCACTGCCCCTCTTAAAATTTTCCATAACAGAATAAAGTTACTCTAATAAGTGAAAAATATTGTATATAAGTTCTTGGTATAAATTGGATTATATTTATATACACACTACAGGTCTTGCTCCTATAGTGAAAGATATCTGCATAATAGTTACCAGTTTGTCAGTAACCAAACTGTGCTTGAGTCTGTTGTTATTGCTAGTTGTACTACTTTAACCAGAATGCCTTACTTTTTATAATCAGTTTTATTCCCCTGTATGACAATATTGAGATTTCAAGAGTCATAATCATCACCATAGTCCAGTGAAAAAATGGGTCTTCAGTTAAAAGATAGCAATTTCCATATTTTTAATATATTGAAGGTAAGTTCTTGGGGTAAATGAAAAGACCAACAGCCACCTACAGCTCTAGAAGATATCCTTGAGGAACAGACATGAATAACAGGAAATCCTTAACACCAGGGATAAATCGACCTAACATAAGAAACCTATAAGCATCAAAATAGAAAGCAAAAAAGGAATATGACTAGGGACAAGGAAAAGAAGAATATCTTAAAAATAGCAAATGGTCACATAAAAATTGAACAATTAACAGATGAAGAAAAGGAGAACAACATAAGATTGAATGGAGTCAGTGATAAAAGTAGAGATAGCACAGATGACATTAAAGCCTCTTTGCAGAAATAATGGTACAAAACTTCCAAAACGTGGGTAAAGAATTTCACATACAAATTAATGAAGCACATAGAGCTCCAAATAGCCATGATCAAAGTAAATCTATACCACATAATAAGACTGCGGAAATTCAACACAAGAACAAAATATTAAACATAGCTAGAGAAAAGAAACAAATTACCAATAAAGGAAAGCAATACTTCCAAAATCATTTCTGGAAGCAAGTATTACCCTGATTTCAAAACCGGAGAATGATCTAACCTAATAAAGAACTACAGGCCAATCTCCTTAATGAACATAAGCATAAAAATCCTCAATAAGATGCTAGCAAATAAAAAGCAGCTAATAATCAAGAAGATTATACACCATGACAAATTTGGATTAATGCCAGAGATGCAGGAATGGTTCAATGTACTCAAATCAATAAGTGTAATACACCATATTAACAGAACCAAAGGCAAAAATCGTGTCACGCTCTCAATAGAAGCAGAAAAGGCACTTATCAAAGGCCAACACCATTTATGAATTAGAAAGCTACAAAAAATTAGAATAGGGAATTTTTATCTTAATCTGATAATATCCATCTATGACAAACCAACGGCTAACATTGTATTAAATGGTCAAAAACTGAAAGCTTTCACTCTAAAATCACAAGACGAGGATGCCCCCTATTACCTTTCCTATTCAATATGGTTGAGGAAACACTAACCAGAATGATTGCACAGAAGGAAGAAATAAAAGTAATCAGGATAGGGAAAGAAGGATTTAAAATATTTTTTGCAGTTGAAATGATACTCTACACAGAAGAATCCAAAAACTCAACTAACAGACTTACTGACCAAATTCAACAGCTGGGCTGGATATAGTCAATTCTCAAAAATTAATAGCATTTATGTACATAAGCAACAAACTCACAGACAGAGAAATTAGGGAAAGTGTGCCCTTCACAATAACATTTTAAAAAAATGAAAATACTTAGGAATCAATCTGTATAGTGGAAAGGATACAACATATCTGATAGTGAGAATTGCAATACTCCAATAAAGTACGTAAAGACAATATGGTAGGAAGTGGCTAAGGTCGGAAACTGATCACAAATGTGGGGACAAGGTAAGGCTGGGCTGAGGAGAACTTTAGGCAATCAGTCTGCTTCAGCCCACAGAAACACCTTGCCTGGGGCATGTCCAGCTAATAGTCACCGGGTAATCCTGTGTCACCTGATACTAACTTTGCCAAAAGTACAAATAAGGGTCCCCATGTTGTTTCAGCAGTTCCTTGCTTCCCGTCAGGACCTCAGATTTCCTTTCTTATCTTTCTCCATCCTCTCCTTTTATTTATTTAATTATTTTGGCAGAACCAGGGATTGAACTCAGGCCTTTGCGCTTGCCAGGGAAGCGCTTATTCTACTGAGCCATCTCCTTGCTCCCTCCACCACTTGTTTTCCCAGGGAAAATCACAAGCTGTGTAGGATGCAGCAGGATATCAGAAACCGGAAAGAGATCCCCTGATCATACATAGGAAGAACGAAATAGTAAAAATGGTTCTACTACCAAAACTACTATACAAGTTTAATGCAATCTCAATCAAACTATTAGTATACTTCTCAGGATTGAGAAAACATTCATAAAATTCATCAGGAACCAAAAGAGATCTAGCATAGCAAAGGAAACTCATCCTAGTTTATTTTATTTTATCTTATCTTTTTGTTATTACTATTATAATGCTTTTAGTGTATTTGGTAAGCTAGGATGAGCAGTCCCATCTGACCCAGGTATGCCCATCTGGGTATTTTCCCAGGAGAATTAAAAACAACACACCACAACAATAGTTGTGCGTCCATGTTTAGAGCAGCACAATTTGCAATATCTAATTCTTGCAAGCAAAACAAATGTCTAGCAACTGAGGAATGGATAAATAGATGTGTTTCTTTATAATAAAGAGTACTACTCAATCATAAAGAAGGATAAACTTGAGGCTTTTATAGGTAAATGAACAGAATTCAAGACCATACTCTTACAAGAGAAATAAGTCAGGCCCACCTGTGTAAATCGCATTGTTTTACTAGTGTGAGAAGATGAACAAGTAAATAACATTCAAAACGTACTCTGGATATTGGGAACAGAGAAAAATCTGTACAAGAGAAAAAAATTGTGATGGGAGAAAGGGAAAAAGAAGGAAAAAAGTGTGTGTGTGTGTGTGTGTGTGTGTGTGTGTACACATGCACAAGAGAAGTAAGGTAGTTATAGAGCTCATCTCTCTTATTTCTTTGGAAAGAGAAGTTTGTGTTAATATTGTTTGGACAGTATTTCATACCTGTATCTTGCACTCTGAACAACTATTATAAATATAACTATACAAGGTATTAATGATTGTTATTCTCTTACCAGCCTGATTTGGAACTCTATTTTATTATTTCTTGATTTTTTCTGTTTAAAGTAAAGAAATGCTATGACAGTATAAGAAAACTTCAGAACATTATTTCTTGTGAACATAATTACTAAAATCTTCAAAAAACTACTGGTAAGTAACACATTCAAAGGATAATGTGCTACAACCAAATGAAATTAGTTGAAGGAATTCATGGCTGACTTAATATATGAAATCGACCGTTATAATATTCCTTATCAACAGAACAAAAAGTAATATAATCACTTTAATAGACACTAAAAAAGCATCTGACAAAATCCAGCCCTATTTCTGATAGAAACACTTAAAATACTACTTTGTAACTTGAAGAAAGACAAATATCTTACAGAAAATATACCTAAGGTGAAAGACTGGCAGCTTTCTTCCTAGAGTAAAAAATAAAGGAAGGAGTGCTGGGGAGAGAGCCTGTCTGCCTGGCAAGTGCAAGGCTCTGAGTTCAATCCTTAGTACCACAAAGAAATTCTCTTGGAAAAAAAAAAGTAAGAATAAGAAATAAGGGAAGGAAATCTACTCTTTACACTTTTGGTCAACATTATAATGGAGTCATTAAGTAGGGAATTAGAGAAAATATGAGAAAGAAAAGGCATTTGTACAGGAAGAAAAACTTTGTTGATATCATGATCACATACATATGGATAGGTAACACACAAAAATTAACTGCATTGCAATACACTATTAATGATTAAAAACTTAAATTAAATGAACAATTCCATTTACAACAGCGTCAACAAGTATAACGTACTGACCAAACGGGCCAGCGCGCCAGCTCAGCAGGCGAAAGCGCCTACTTAGGCGAGCTGAGGCAAGAGTGGGGACCACGGCACCACGTGCCACGGCAGCTCCACACCAAGCACGGCTGAGCCGACCAGCGTCTGGGCACAGCGGCGAGCATCTGTGACCCCAGCGCTCGGGACGCTGAGAACAGGAGGGTCACTGTGAGCGGGAGCTGCATAGTGAGACCCTGTAACAATAAAATAACATTTAAAAAAAATAAATACTGACCAAAGGAAAAATTTGACAAAAGGGGTAAGAAATTCATATTATAAAATGTACAAAAATGCTATTGAAAGAAATGTTTTAAAAATACAGTAAGACATTCTCTGATAGAAGAAAAGAAATGACATATTAACCGTCACACCTTTGTTAATTATTTTGAATATTAATTTGGAGTAAGTTGGGTAGAAGGGACACTCACTTTCAGTGATTTTGATTGTCAAGGACCCTCAGTAGCTTCAGAACAGCTTGATGTCATGCTAACACATGGAATATCGACTTAGGAAATCCCAACACACGGCGCTTGGAGTGTGCCGGGGGTAGTCACGCTGACGACAGTCCGAATCCTAGTGATTTGTGGCAGACACTTTCATGCAGCACTGGGAACTGTCCTTAGCTCAGTTTCTTAGATGAGGTTTGACAATCCCCAACTGCAATCACAAATGCATTAGGAACAAAGTAGGGGAACACACAGCCTACTCTGTACTTCTTTACAGTATTTAAATATAACTACTCTGGTCAGTTTTACTCTAGTGTCAACATGGTAGACCCCAACCCCCACCCCACTCCAAACCAGCTGATAAAAGGAAAAGGATATTGCAGTCCCGGGTAGAGGTGGATCATGATAGTTATACGGAGCTCTGCGTTTTAGGACCAATTTCCAATGGTGAAGTATCCAAAAGTAAGAAGATTTTCTTGTTCATAGTGATGTGTTCAGGACAAAGATGATGGGATCCATAATTCAAAAAACTTTATGATGTAATTTTTAAAAACACGATTAGCACAAAATCTCCAAATAGCATAGGATTAGAGAGGACTGCTTCATAATTTAATAAATAGAAAATATTTACCAGCCACCTGTATGATTCAAGGAACTTTTATATATATATGTCAGAGTATACTGGAAAATAAATTCCAGTTTAGAAAGATTTATCTCTAGGTCATTCCTCCCACTCTATCTGGCACCAGGAAAAGGGAAAAACAAACAGGAAAAATCTGAGCCCTCTGGGCTGGGAAGCACAGGAGAGGGCTGGCATAAACACACCAGTGGGAATCCCGAGCACAAGTTCGGTTGTCTCCTCTGTGGACTCCAAGTAAAGGTCGTGGCATGAACTTGAACCTCTGGAGGTAACTCCATGAGCCCTTCCTGTACAGCCCACAGTAACTGCAGCAGCATCTCATTGGCCCTGACACAAAATCTTCCTTAGCACAAGACAAAAAAGCAAAGAACCCCTCACACATCTCAACACACAGTCACTGTTTGATTAACAAATAAAAAATTTCCCACTGGGATTCCCCAAGTAACCCTGAGTTCCCCTAGGCCCCTCATCACTATCTTCTCAATTGCTCTTCTATTCTGTCTAACTGTGGCTCCAGATTATTTCCTCAAGTGCTATGTGCCAGAAAAGCAGTGCCTGGTGTCCCATAATATCAGCCACGCCCTCCCAACTTTCATTTGATCACTCTCCAGATAACACCTCCTCACAAGTCATTCTTGACAGAATTATAAAAAGAGACGCAACTCCTATGGCCTTGCTCAACTTACACAGTTTTCCTCAGTAATAAACAACAGGAACTATGTAATTATTAGTAAAACATGAATACTTAATTAAAGCACTATTTTTTCTAAAAAGGAAAGAACAGTAAAATAGAACACAAACAAGTCCATAATGTAATATTCCCTTACCTATGTTACTATAATCCATACAATATATTCTTTTTATTCTCTATGGATCTATAATAAAATCATAGAATAAGATGTGGATTTAATTTTGGCAAGATATGTTATCCTAAGTTTGCATAAAATAAGTATTTTCTTTTTAAGAAATTAGATGAAGTTTTCCATTTTCTATATATGATTTAGAAATATGTCTGGATTCATTTTTAGTTCATTTTAGCAATCAAGGTAAGATATGAAGTCATTAAAAACACTGGCTTATTGGAAATAAATATTTCTGACTAAGCCACTGTATTCACAAGTATAAGAGACAGAAAGCTTTAATGTGCAATAAAATCCATTTTTATCATATCAGAGAGAAA
Source organism: Ctenomys sociabilis (assembly GCA_004027165.1). Lineage (NCBI taxonomy): Eukaryota > Metazoa > Chordata > Mammalia > Rodentia > Ctenomyidae > Ctenomys > Ctenomys sociabilis. Next base: position 36,007 of record PVKA01006799.1, on the reverse strand, counting down.
GAGGCAAAAAAACCTCTTCCAGTAACAGAATTTTAAGACATTATAAACCTTCAAAATGATAAAGGAGTCAGTTTTATCTAGAGTAGCTTTATTTGGGGATCAACTGAGTGAGCAAATTAATTACTGGATAAAATTTTGGAGCTAATTTAAAAAATTATTTCTCAAACTTAACGAATTACAGAAAAACTCAGCTTTTTTACAGCAAAAGTGAAGAGATAACCTACAGAGTGGGCAACATTTTTGACCAGCTACTCTCAGACAAATGACTAACATCTAGAATACATAAAAACCTCAAAGAAAAAACCCATAACCACCCCAATTTAAATCCAGTATAAAAATGGGAATCTGAAATAGATACTTCTTCTATGAAGAAGCATAAACAGAAAATAAATATACAAAAAATTTTAAACACCATCAGTGATTCAAAAACACAAATTAAAACAACACTAGGATTTCATCTTACCTATGAAAGAACGGTTATCAACAAAAAAATCAAATAACCAGTGCTGGCAAGGCTTTGGGGAAAGAGGGACTCTGTCTACTGTTGGTGAGAGTATAAGCTGCTATAACCAACATGGAATCAGTACAGGAATTCCTCAGAAAACTAGAGGTTCCATTTAACCAAGTTATTCCCTTTCTAGGTCTCTCCTTAAAAGAGTAAAAAGTATACCTCTGTGACATATACACAGTCAGATATAATCCATAATAACTAAATCTTGGATATGCCCATCAACAGATGAATAAATAAAGAAAATGTGGTTTTTATATACAATGGAGTACTACTCTGCTATAAAGAAAAACTCAAGAAATTTTTAGGTACATGGGCGCACCTTGCGAACATAATCTTATTTACCCTTTGTGAGAAACTCAAATGGCAAATAGGGATCAAATGGAGGATAAAGTCTGGAAACTAGACAGAAAATACTCAAATGGGAAGGAGAACAGGAATTGGGGTAGGGGAAGGGAAGGGAGGAAACAGGGATAAAAAAATAATGGAAAGAAAATAATAGGAACAAAGTTCTGGAAAAGGAAAAGGAAGGAAAGACTGAAGGGAAAAGAGAAATGAGGGAGGGTTAAGATGTATTATGTACAGAAACAAATTCTCTGATGAGTGTGGTCATTATGTATATCAAAAATGCACCCATAAAATTAATTTATAGAAGTCCTGGCATACTTTTGAAGGAGCTCATCACAGACCAGTATTTTACAATTTACAATGGGTTACTGGAGGGTAGAAAGCTCAAGAGAATGCTAATGGTTGCGCTTTGGGACGACAGTTTCAAAGGTTCAAGCGGAATGTCAAAGTTTTATTTTTGAGTCCCTGGTGAAAACAATATACAATCACAGTAAAAAATTACTGTTATTTGAGCACTGTATGTAAATAGGCAAAACAGGCATTATTTTTGGCAAAAATACCCAGGTGACTTTGAGGACCAAGAAAGATAACCTAATGTCCTTGCTTTAGCTTTTAAACCAGAAGTTATACATTGAAACACATATTCTGTTTAATTCCAAACAAAGTCTCTTCTGTGGCATTCAGTACTTAATTATTTTTTTTTAAAGGCAAACTTGACCTTGGTCAAATCTGGAATGTGCGTTGTCTATATCTAAATCAGACGAAGAGATTCACAAACATGCAGCTTTGCCCATGTGGAAGAAATTTGCATGCATTAAGCTGTGACATTAAGTACAGTCCCAGGAAGCAGAGTCTCTAATTCACAGTTGATGAGGCAGCCATAGAATTAATGTTTCTTGGTCAAATAATGTGTATTTAATCCGCTGCCGTCATCTACTTGCTACCATCAGCTGCAATGGCAGACTGTATTAGCTCCTATCAGAAGCACCTGCACCTGGCCTTCTGTGCGACTTGACATTCTCATGTCAAAAATTTAAATTGTGATTAAAAACTTCCAGGAAAACCACAGCAAGCTGCAACCGTATCATACGATCTCCCTTTCCCAGAGCTAACATAAACAACCACAACACAGCAAAGGTCGAAGAAAAAAACAACAGAAAAATTTACTGTCAGAGCTTGAAGAAGTAATCGGGCTCAAACTCTTGCCATGAAATTCGAAAAATGGCAGCCAAGGAATTAAGCAGAAGAAAGTATTACAATGTTCCTTCCTGCAAATAATGCAGGAAATAAGGATAATTAGTCAAAGTCTGGAGAATGCTCACTGATTTTCCCTGGAGAGTTAAGTTTAAGTTTAGCTTACAGAATCAGAAAAAACACACAGGAGTCAAAGCTCCTGCTTTCCAATGAATCATTTCATTTAGAAAAGGAAAACAAAACACAACCAAAACAACAAACTTCACTGTGAAAAGATCCAGGCATTGTGAGCTCCACCACACTGGAGGAGACTCGATGGGCAAGACAGAAGCATCATCACCACTGGACCCACTCACTATCCCCAGCGCTAAGCCAAGCAAGAAACTCAGCAAGGAATGCAAGGGCTGGGCACTGTCGGAGCATAAAGTGGGGTAGAAGCCCCTTACCACTAAAATGGGGAGAAGGAATCAGCACTAGGAATTACAGGGCCATGGGGAAAAATAAGCAGGCTTTTCTGACAGCAATGGTGTCACTACACCAAAGACGGAGTGGTCCTGGGACAGAAGACAGAAGTTAGAAGGTAAACTGCTCCGATTCATCACAGCTGCCCCAGACCCAGGTGAGGCCGTCCTTCCCCCTTGATGGCTCAGAATATGAAATATGCCAACTGCCTGAGTCTGAAACAGAGCTACAAAAAGCAAGCAATGTTGGGAAACATGTAAGGGAAAGAAGATCGACTTACAAGTGCAAACAGAAGCTCAGTCAGAGTTTACTCATTTTAAGCAGGTGGAGAAAAACTATGTAGTATAATAAAATTATCTTTTTCCATAAGAAACCTGTTCCACTAGATGAAAAAAAATAGGAAATAAATTTATGAAGATTTCTTTGCCATACAGAGCAACCGGTAAGAACTTCAGAAGAAAGGATATTCTGTAATAAAAGGATTGAACAAACCCTAGGTGACAAAACAAAAAAGTGACATAAAACTTTAAAGTTAAAGAAATAAGTGGAAGGCAAATAAAAACACCTCACATAATTACAAAACCATTATATTACTTGGAAAAAGCAATAGAACATAAACAACTAAAAATGAATTAGCAACAAAAATCAAAATGAAGAGGAGGTAACATAGCAAAGTATAACAAAAAAATATGCACGGAGAACCTAAGTGGAAAACCTGAAAACACAATATAAGAAAACTTCTCTAAGTTTAATTAAGAAAGAACTCATTCCACCTCAAATGACTGCATCATTTCCACTAAAACTTGTACAAACAACAAATGATAGACATTATTATAAACTTATAATTATTAAAACACCGAGGGGAAGAGAGCAAATTATGTAGGAGACAAAAACTTAGGCTAGGCTGAGACTTGAATGCTCAGAGCACACTCCGCGCCAGAAGGCACTGAGAACCGACCTGTAGAAATGTCAGGCCAAAAGAGAGCACCCTCAGCATTAAGCCTATCCAGTTGGAATTTAGGTAAAGGCAATAGGGCACCATTCTTCACAACGGGAAAGCACTCATGAGCACATCCTAGAAAAAGTATGATGATTAAATCCAAACAACCAACAATAGTGTGGTGAAATAAAGTCACCCCAAAGGACATGATACTCCTGTGACAGCAGGGGCGTAACAGAAATTGTGTACTGAAATGTCAATAAATCAAGAAATGATGGCCTGTGTTGACGAGATCTTGTTTTAAACAACAGCAGCAGCAAAAAAAATTTAAAAGAACATTTTTCTGATATTAAAAGTGAGTTTAAAATAATAAAAATGCCTAAATATTCTTCACTAAATTTATAAACATAAAAGCTTCCAAAGTACAAAAGCAGGCAAACAGAACATGTCACTTTCTTATTCACTAGGAAGCTTTGTCAACATATTCTTAGTTTTGGATTCATTGAGGCGAAGTGTAAGGAAAACTAATAAAAATATATTCCTGTTTTTCTTCTAGTCCTATTTTCTGGTTTCATGGCCACCCACTTCCTTCAGAAACTTAGACTGATTATACAGACAGTACTTAATGACACTGCTTGCTTAAAGTTCTAAAAGGAAAGTCCTCTCACAGTAGGTGCGCTGTAAAGGAAGTGTGTCTCATTTTGTTTCCCTTGTTGTAATTAAATATGGTTGAACTCAAAGAGAAAATAAAAACAGAATAATGGATTATCATTATGCCCTAGAATATAGATATTGTAATACTAATAAACTTTATCAGCAACATATTGCCAGAGGGACTAATTTCTTTTATCTTTGGTATTGAGAAGGAAACTCAAGACCTTATGCCTCCCAAGCAGGGGTTTGTGTCACTGAGATGTGTCCCTGGCCCTGAAGCATTAATTTCAAAACCTCAATCAACTTGCAAAAAGAGGAAACATTAATTTCATTTATAATTTCTAAGAAAAATGACATAAAATCATACAACTGTAAGATATTAAATATACTTAATGTATATATATATATAAACCCATTAAATTACTATAAATAAAATAACAAACATCACTTCTCCAAATTTTCCTTCGCTGCTTTGTGATTTCTCTACACTGCCCATCCGTACAGTTCCACCCTAGGCAATCAGTGGTCCAACAGATAACACATTAGTTTGAAGATCCAGAATTATGTAAAGATGAAATCCTAACATGTGCACTTTTTGTTTGGATTCTTTCTTTCAGCATAAATACTCTGAAGTTCACACTGCACACGATCATTACTGCATCAATAATTCATTGTTTTATGATCAGAATTATTCACAGAATTAAAAACAGCCTCTAAATACCTGAAGTAAAGCTCACCATTGGTAAGCATTAGGGAAATGCAAGTTAAAACAACACGGAGATTCTGTCTGTTCTCTGCAAAGGACCAATAGCGAGAAATCAAATAATAAAACACACTGTGAGGCTATGGGTGAAAGGAGCCTTTCTGTGCTGCTGGAGGGGATGTCAGTGAAACACCACAGAAATCAATGTGGAGATAACCAGAAATCTGACGCTAGAAATCCCATCTGACCTAGTCCTTTCTCCTCTCAGTGCCATGTCCAATGAATCAGTCACCAGGCTATGGGGGCACACGGACCCCCATGCTTACAGCTGCAGGACGCATAACAGGTGAACCCTGGAAGCAGCTTATGTGAGTCCAGGTTATTCACATGTAAACATCTAATTGTTTCTGTACTACCTGTTTAAACGAACTCAGCAGATTACCTTTGCATCTGAGTTGATAAATAACCATGCCTCCTTACCGTTGACATATCCTGCTGAAAGGAGAAATGGGTTGGTTTGGCTCAGGTTTGGGTCATGATTTCAGAGGTTTCTACCTATGGGTGGCTGGCTCCAAGGCAACATTTGGTGGAAGCAGTGCCCTTGGAGGCAGGGGCTGGGGAGCCCTTCTGTTCCTTCCATTTAACAGCACCACCCTGCGACTCCATGCTTGGCCTGCGAGCTACAACACCCCCAGCAGGAGATCATCAACATGACTGATAGAACAGGAGCCACCAGGAGCTAGAGCTAGAGCTCCCTTCAATCCTGGAGGCCTGCATTATCCAGAAATCCTCTTCCTCCTCCTTTCTCTGTCCTTCTGCCTGTTCCTGTAACTACTGTCCCATAACTTTCAGTAAGCAAAAATCTACTTTCTATCAGAAGTACCCTTGGAAATATCTGTCCTTGTGTACAAGAACGTGTACTATTTTGGACCTACTCAACTGTAACAGAAGGGTGCGATGAAGCAAAGTGGCTCGTTTCATAGTAGCTGGGAATAACAGCATAGGGGCAACAATTGAAAGGATAGGCACCCAGAAAATATCCCCAAGGATGTGCCCTAAACCACCCAGACACAGACCCACGCATAAGTGTGCTTTACTAATCTTATGAGCTGTTTTCAAGCCAACCCAGCTCACAGTCGGGGCTAACCATTACAATATACACAAATTACTTTCTGGGCTCTCTATATTACCTGGCAATAAATCCTGCAAACAGTGTAAAGCCCTCAACTTATTTTCAAATTTACTTTGGCCTCTGTTGCTCTTCTGAATTTTCATATTCCATGAATTTCTCCAAAATTTACCTATGACTGTGATCTGGGCTATTTTGAATCACTAGATCAATTTGTGAAGAACTGACATCCTACAAAATTAAATCCTCCAACAAAGTCACACAGCGTGCATCTTCATTATGAGGTCTTCATTAATTCTGCATTAAGATGAATCGTACCTTGCAGTACAGAGGGTCTGCTTATCTTTCATCAGAATTATCTCTAGGAAGGGCACAATATTTATGATGCTGGAAATGGTGTTAAGTTCTCAATTCAAGGACCAGCCAAATAGCTCAGTGGATTAAAGTGCCTGCAAGCAGGCACAGGGGCTGGGGTTCTATCCCCAGAACTCCGGTGCAGGTCCCACCACCAGGGCACACTGAGATGGCAATTGAGACTGGACTTGGTGGTGCACACCTGTAATCCCAGCTCTTGGGAGGCTGTAAACAGGTGGATCACTCTGAGTCCTATCTAATAGTGAGACCCTGAACACCCTGAAGACCCTTTCCTAAAATACAAAAAAAAAAGTTCTCAGTTGATCACTGCTAGGTATAAAAATGCATTTTATGCATTGATCTTGTATCTTATGACCTTTCTAATAAAGGAGCTCTACTTAGTGTTTTTGTGAATTTCATTAAACGTTTCACATAGAAAATTGTGATTTCTGCAACTAAGACTTTTACTTTTCCCTTTGCTTTGTTTTACTCTTATTTTCTTGTCCTACTGCCCTAATTAGAATCAGCCGGGGGTGGGGGGCGGTGGAAACCAGTCAGGGTATAAATGCCTACCTGCTTGGCAAGCACAAGGTCCAGAATTCAGTCCTCAGTACCAAGAAAAAAAAAAGCAGCAGTGTGAAATGCGTGATAGAGGCAGTGAATGTGACCCCTGAAGCTCTCAGCTTTGCGTGATCAAGTGTGACGTTAATTATAGATCTTTTGGAATACTTTTCATCATTTTGAGGACAATCTCTCTCACTTTCTAGTTTACTGACAGTCCTGGAAAAGAACTGACTTTTTTAATGCTTCTCTTAGATTTATTTAGATGATTATGTGGTTATTTTAATTTGGTATCAATTACACCAACTTATGTCCTTGGATAAATACTCCTAAGTCGTAACACATTATCATTTTTATGTATTGTTAATATACTTGGGTAATGTTTGTTGAGAACTATTGCATTGTGAGCAATGTTTTCATTTTTTTCTCCTAAAAGATCTTTTTCTGGTTTTGGTAAGGCTTCTCAGGATTTACATAATGAATTGGGATGTTTTAAATTCTGTCCAGTTTTCTAGCTAAGTTTCCATAGTATTGGCATTAAAGTAGCGAGTGGATACAAATTTGTTTTCTCTATTGACTTTCAATCTACTTCTCTCAAGAATGTGAAAGAGTTGGCCAAATATTTGAGACTGGGCACAGTGGCACGTGCCTATAATGCCAGCTCTTGGGAGGCTGAATGCAGGAGAATCACAATGAGGCTGATCTACCTAGCAAGACCCTGAGACCCTATCCTAAAATACAAAATAAATAAATAATAAAACTAAAAAAAAGTGATGGTGAAGTATCTGTAACTGTGATTTACCTATTCTTCTTTTACTTCATGTATTTTGGAACTGAATTATTAAATTCGTAAACATAAAATCATTGTATCCTCTTTGTTAAGCGACATCTTTATTATAAGGAAATTCCTTTCTTAATGGCTGAAATTTTTTGTTCAGAATTTTTCTTTATCTGATATTAACGTGGCCACTCTGGCTTTCTTTTCATTAATACTGGTCAGCTATTCTTTTAATTTTTTAAATTTTTATCTTACTGGCATCTTTGTTCAAAATAGATTACTTACAAAATATAATGGATTACTCCACATTACATAACAATCTCTTAACTGGAGTGCTAAAGCCATTTACATGTAATATCATTGTTTATAAGATTATGTCTAATTGTAACATTGCATTTGATTTTGAATTGTCTATTATTTGTTCTCTTTAGCTTCTTGTTCCTTTCTTTCAATTAATTTTTATTAGCATATTTTGGTTTATTAGCAATAGTTCTGTATTTAGTGGTTTCTTTAATATTTGGTATATACATCATTAAGCTTACTGAAGTCTAACTTCAGATATTAATTTGACTACTATAAGAGCCCCTAGCATTTGTGCTGTTTAAAGCTTATCTTATCACCATTTCTTTTATAAATCCCACAGACATTATAATTAGTTTTCATTTCAAAACCAGTTGCTTTTCTTTTCTTTCTATATTTTAGGGAAGGGTCTAAAGCATGTTCAGGGTCTCACTACTAGGTCAGACTCGCAGTGATCCTCCTGTGTGGTCTCCCAAGAGCTGGGATTATACGAGTGGGCCACCATGCCCATTCTCAATTGCCTTCTCAGCTCGCCCTTCCAGGACAGGCCAGGGAATCAAATCCTGGGCCCCTTTGCCTGCTGGCAGGCACTTAAATCTGCTGATCTATTTAGCCAGCTCAAAACCAGTTTCTTTGTAAGGAGATAACTACAAAGGATATAGCTTATGTTTATCTATAGTTACATTTGTGATGCTCTTCATTCTTCTATATAATCATATTTGTATATTTTTCTTCAGTCTGAAAGACTTACCTTTAAAATTTCTTTAGAACATGTTGACTGTGGTAATATTTTGATATATCTGTTTGAAAATGTTTTTGCCTTCATTTCTTAAAGAATTTTCCTGCTGTAGAAGTCTAGGCAGATTTTCTTTCCTTTGCTCTGTTAAACACGATGGTGCTCATTCTTTGTATCTGCAGTGTTCTCAGCCAGTTTTTGGAATCCTCATGTTCTCTTCTCCCTTTTGTTCCTTTTGCTGGCTCAGCCCACCCCAAGGGCAGGGCTGGCATGGTCTCCTGCGGCTGCCTAAGCAGGAGCCTTAGACCACTGAGCTATCTCTCCAGCACTATTTTCTTCTTCTGTATATGTATTTCTGTGGATGTTCTTCAGCTTCTCTCCATTAAACAATGTTTACTGATGTGCTTCTATGACTTTTAATGTTTCTTCTGTTTATGGTGCATTGGTCATCTTGGTTCTGCGAGCTTATAGCATCCATCAAAATTGGAAATTTTCTATTAATTCATCAAATATATATTTTTTCTGCCACTACCACCTGTGATAACTCTAATTACATGTATTTAATATGTTGGGAGTTGCCACAAATATTAATGAGATGCTCCTGTATTTTAAACATCTTTTTTCAGTGCTTCAGTTTTAGTATTTTTGTTTCTGTCCTCAGGTTCACTCATCTTTTCATCTATGGTGTCTGATTCACTACTTGTCTCATGCAGAGAATTTTCAACACAGAAATGGTAGTTTTCCTGTCTAAATGTTGTTTGGCCTCCACATCTCTACTTAATATTTTGACTCTCTTCTCCAATATTTGAGACATATGCAATACACTCCTAATAGTTGTTTTATTCTTCTAGTCAGTTATTTCCAAATTCTTTGCATCATGAGGAACTGACCTGAAGCTGGAGAAGAAACTACAAACAAATCACTCTTACATTGACTTTTTTTTTTACTATCTTTAAAAAATGAGTTTATCTTCCATTGTTTTTATAGGAATCTTTGATTATCGCTAACTGATTAGATGCTAAGAACCAAGTCTTACTTTACTGGGTACTTGGAGTTGTATTCTTACGAATAATCTTAAACTTTCTTGTTTGATGTTTGATACTTTTGACTATTGCCTTTAAAATGTATTAACCAGGACTGCAATTTTGTTATTAAGGCAGGATTTTTCTGACTATCCAAAGTAAGGTCCCATAAATTATGTGATACTCCATTTTGGCTTAAGAAAGAATTTCCAGACTTGTGTGTTTTCAGAATACTGTTCCTTCTAAACCTTTTTGTAGTTTCTCCTCTAGCCACAGGTCAGTGTTTCTCATAAGCAAGCGCTGATTAGAAAGACACAAAGAATTTGGAAGCCTCCGTACACTCATGGTTCTTGGCAAATGTCTGAGGCGTCTCCAGCATTCTGGCTGCCTTGAGAACTCCAGCTGTCAACCACAGTGGGCTCACTGCACTCTCTGCTCTCTGTCCCCCAGAGGAGGAATCAGCCAGGCTCTTCCTGGGCCCCCATCCCCACAGCTGTGCAGACTGAAAATCTCAAGCAGCAAATTGAGGCAATCCAACAGTCCACACTGTCTGCTTCCTCAAAGTCCTCTATTTGGTTGCTTGGTAGCCAACAGTTTTTAAATTGTTGTTTTATATATTCTGTTCTGTTTTCTTGTCTTCTCGCAAAAGAGAGTTAATTTGATTTCTGTTCATTCATCTTGGTTAAAAATGGAAGTCTGAAGTTGTTTTAAGCCTCATGAATAAATACTTTAAACCACATATTAGATGAAATCCTGCATTATGAATTCAGAAATATAATCTAAAATTCACATGCCAAAAAGATTTGCCTATGCCAGATAACAAAATAATTCAGAAACAGTAAGATATCCTTCATTCAGTGTCATGTACAGAAAATAAATTACTTTTGCAAAATTGTGTTTCACCTGGGTTCTGAGGTTATTATACATCCTGTGTTCAGAATCTGCTTTCTTCACTTATTAGCTGAATAAAGTGAAATAAATTACTTTATTTCCTTATATTCCACTTTTTGTATTTTCAGTATGATACTAAAAATATCATCTTTGAGTTTCTTTAAAAAGTAAATCCTCTAGTGCTGGCAAGAGAGCTCAGCAGTCTAAAGCACCTGCTTAGGCAAATTTTAGGCAAAGTGCAGAGACCACAGTTCAATCCCCGGCACCACGCCAGCCCTACCCCCAGGGTGGGCTGAGAGGCCACAAAAAGATAAAGTAAAAAAAATTAATTCCTCTAAAGCCTCTGTCATAGTAAATAGTAATTTCTTTTCACCATTATATAATTTTCTATTTCATATTTATGCCTATCACCTAATTCATGCACATGGAAGCCACAGTGTTAGCAAATACATTATACAAACTTGTATCGACTGCTAGGCTCTAGCTGACGTAATTAAGTCCCCTGAGTGGTCTCCGCCTCCTCTTTCAGCCTCCCTTCTTCCCTGTCACTCCCAGGACTACTGCTCTTGAGTCTAGAAGTTATTCATATCCCTTCTTCCAAGAGCAGCTCTTGACTCTGAATTCCAGCCCTTGTACATGAAGAACCAAATATACTTTTTCAGCCTCAAGCCTCTGTGAACACGCAAGAACCTTTTCTATTTCTACACTCTTTTGCATCTTATTTATGATCACTGGAATCATTACGTGAAGGCAGGCACATATATAGCGTGGCTTCCTCTGGGCTTCAGCGTAGAATACAGGAAGCACAATCTGCACTGTGCAATACTTGGAATTACAGCTGTATGTAAGAAAGAGGCAGACTAAGCTACCTTAAAGAAGTCAGTTAAGTAGAATTACTGCTAGAAACCCTGGTGCTCGGGTTAAAAACATACCAAGAAAAGATGAGGAGGCTATAAAATTCAACTCTATAATAAACAAGATAGTAACAAATATGTATAATACATATAATATATAACATATATCAGATTGACTCAAGTCAGATTGAGTCAATCTGATATATGTTTTATATATCAAATATATATATATCAAGTCAATCTGTATTATTAGTAAAAAGCTCACAAAAATTAAAATAAAATGGACAAACTTTTTTAAAACTCACACACTATAAAGTCCCAGTGATTCTGAAATAACCTCTTCCTCACCAATGAAGATAATTTATCTAAAAAAGCCATTTTGTCTTGGGGTTTTTGATGATCATAGCTTTTTGTTTTTACTGAGACCAAACAATGTCTGTGCACATCATTCCTCACTTAATTCTCATACTGGATTTCAGGAACATGAACATCTCTTAAAAATAGCCTCTGTATTCCATACTATTAAAGCAGTATTAAACTTTATGGTTGTAAATCAGTTCATAAATACCCTTTTATCCAACTGAAGATCTCATTTTTATATATCATATTCTTTTTTTTTTTTGCGGAACTGGGGATTGGAAGCTATATATCACATTCTTTTGGGTTAACGGGGAGTTCTGGTCACGAGATCTAATAGCTTTGACTATCATGTATTCTGTGTCACGTATTATATTATCATTGCAATCTCTTAACAAAGGCTGCCACACTAGACAAGTGCCATCCGGGCAGAATGGGCATTAGGGAGGGCCGTCATGTTGGCAACATCGCCCAGCCTTGGGTACTGGCTATGCCCCGCGTTTGTAAGCCAGGATAAGTAGCACTGAGGGGCACTCAGCATGGGGGACGCACACTGATTACTGTGAGTCGGCACCTCAGGGCTTTTAATCTCTGGAGATAAGAGTTGCTCAGGAATTTGTAATGCCACAGATTTCTGAAATACATGACATATTTTACATAACTCCCATCCACAAAAATTTAATTACTTTCAACTGTATTTCATTACACAGTATGTAATGGGTATGTGTATGTAGCAGCTCTGCCTAATTTCCAGCCATTTAATCTCTAGTGTCTTCTGAACTGAGGTTAAAGTAGGAAAACTGACAAGTATTTGGGTATTTATACAAACATACAGTATTTGAGTATTTTCATTTTATATTGCAGGTCTTTCTAAGTGAATAAAACAAAAGCAGATGCACACTCAGAAGAAATGAACATACTCTGTGCTTTAAACTCTGTGCTTTAAGCTCAAAGGAAGTGAGAAATCAGTGCAACAGGCTGTAAGAATGCTCGAGCCTGTTTTGAACAACCAGACAGGCCTAAGCCACTGACCAAGAAAGAGAAGCCTAACGTCTTCCAGATGGACCCATGTCTTCCTGAAGGGAGGACAGCCTTTAGTCACAAACATCCCGACTCCTTGATGCGCGATGCACTTCCCCTTCTGGTGCTCTGGGTTCTCTTCTTTCCTTCTCCTTCAACTTCTCACTGGCTGATTTTCTTCTCTTTTCTTTCCCTTGTCTTCTTAATGGCATTAAAGATAAAGATGTCATCTTAACTGGTGCCAAAAGTTAAGTTCCCACAGATATTTTGGTATTTTTAAAATGCCCATTTAAGGCTAAGTTTAGCTTAAAGAGAGTGCAAGGTTATAAAATATTCTTCTCAACAGCCTTGTGTATCGTGTGTGTGTGTGCGTGCGTGCGTGTGTGTATACACACTTGTGTCGAATGTGAGTTTAACACTTGAAATCTGTAATATTTTTTTCTATTCCTTGAAGTTTTCATTTCACTGAATCTCAGAGTGCAAGGAAAGATGAGACATTTTATGTCTATACAACTACTGGCTTTGCGACACTGCTAATAGGCAATTAATTATGAAGTTTAAGTCATATTAGCCTAATGGTCATAATACATCTTACAGTTATCAATATAGGAATTAAATATGATGCTGTCTTTTTTTTTTACTTTAAATGAGCTATATTTATTTTACTCTACACTGTTTTACTATGTCAGAAGATGGTCTAATTTACTGCTAGTCCAAAGACAGATCTCACTTCTCTATTTGTTCTGATTCCTGTTCTGGTATTTACTGCATTTTCTGTAAAAGAGTTGAGCAGAGCTGGTCTCTGACAATTTGACTCTCATTAACAGAAAGGACATCTTCTTTTAAAAGCTCAAGTCCAAGTATTTAATTTAATAATAAATACTTAACAAATAGTGGATGAACAAGTATTCAGTGTCTATACATACAATTTACTTACTCTCCTGTATATTTTATTTTATTTTATTTATTTAATTTTTTTTTTTCTTTTTGAGACAGGGTCTCACTATGCAGTTCAGGCTGGCCTTAAGCTCACTTTGTAGCTCAGGCTGGTCTGGAACTCACAACAATCCTCCTGCCTCAGCCTCCCGAGTGCTGGGATTACAGGCATGCGCCACCACACCCGGCCCCCTCCTGTATATTTTAATATAGGATTATAAGGGCAAAAAAGAAATAAAATGTAAAAAAAACTACAGATATTAGTAGTTTTCCATTGGCAATGGAAAAAGGATTTCTAAATGCAATGTCTAAAGACAAAAAAATCATTAAGAAGTCTTTCTAGAGAGAAAAGAGTTGAATGTATTAGATTTTCTAAAATTTTCTATAACCAGTGACTACATGATTACATTTCTATGATATATTCTAAGAATAGAATTCAGATCACAGATTTTTAATTTTTTGGCAGGGTCTCACTATGCAGCTTGAACTTGTAACGATCCTCCTGTTTTCAGCCTCCCAGCACTTGGAGATTACAGGCATGGGCCACCATGCCCAGACTTGGTCAGCAACTCAGAGACCGGTCCGGTGCAGCTTGTGGCGGCAGGGATCGAACCCCAGTCCCTACACCTGCCTAAGCAGGAGCTTTAGTCTGCTGAGCTATCTCACTGGCCCTGAGAACACAGATTAAGATACAGAGATTTTAAGCACTCAAAGATAAACTACCACACAACAACAGCAAAGAAAACCTGGATATAACCTTAAATGTCAAATAATAAGAAATACAATGAGCAGTCATTACATTCAAGGCCTTGAATAAGATTCCTCACTGCCCTACTCCTCTTTTCATATGCTCTGTGTTACTCATGTGACCCGGGCAGATTGATAAGGGAACATCGTCATAAACAGTGTGCGGCTGCGAGGACTGATGGCTCTCTCATTCTAGCAGTGTAAGCAGCAACCCTTACAATCCACAGCGTAGTGAGCCACACTGAACAGGGAGGGAAGATTTATTCCTCGACACAGAAGGCTGGAGTCCGGTAAGAACAGAAAGACCACAGTCTCTGTGAACACTATCACTTGCAGTAAAGACCCAAGGGTATATCCAAAGTGTTAATAATTTAATCTGAGTGGAGAAATTGTGCACAATTGGGCTTTCTTCTTTCATCTTCTAAATATTTTATAATAAGCATGTATTGTTTAAAAAAAAATCTCAATGGAAGGTTTTTTTTTAATGAACATTGCTTATACATTTCTTGCCAGTATTAAAGTCACTGCACCCTGAAGTTCATATAATGCCAGCTTGTTCTCTTCATCTTCCTTCTCAGCACTCCCGTCATACAGTTCATGTGCCATATCCCTAGAACGTCATAGCCTACACAACCCATATTTATTCTGTGTAGTTGATAATGAGTTTGAAGTTGATAGATTAAATACTGATTAACCACAAGTTTATGGGCTCTTTTTGCTGTTATTTTTGTTTTGTTTATTTTTGGCAGAACCGGGGATTGAACTCAGACACTTGTGCTTGCCAGGGAAGCATTTATTCCACTGAGCCATCTCCCCAAGCCCTATTGGCTCTTTCTGAACAAATCTGGATCTGGCCCATACAGTTCCCAGAATTTAGGAAAAATCCCCATTTGCCAGTGCCTAATTCCTATTCTGAGAATTTGAGCACAGAGTCAGGTCAGCAGTAGTCCTAAAATGTGAGTGGGAAAACAAAAACGTGTAGAATGATTTATTTCCAAGTGCCAGGTGTGGTGGAGCACACCTGTAATCCCAGCACTGGGGAGGCTGAGGCAAGAGGATCACTGCTAGTTTGAGGCCTGCCTGGGCTACAAAGTGAGTCCAAGGCTAGACATAACTGCCTAGCAAAACCCTGCCTCAAAAAGACAAAAATAACTAAATAATTTACACCCACGTGGTAAGACTGTGCTTGCTTCCTTTCAGAGAAGTTGCTGTCCTCACGTTCCCATTGAATCAGGCCATCAAGATGTGCTGTGTCACTGCTAGGCGCCCAGGCTCACACTCCAGGGATTAAGACTCTCACAATAAACCACCATGTGACTGGAGAGGGAGCGGGAGAGGTCTCCCGGAGAGACCCAGAAATTCCCTCCTGAGCGTGCTCCTGGGGAGTGAATTCACCCAGCCCTCTCCACCTCTGGACTTCACGGAAGATGCCCATAATGATAGACAACTGATCCTTCCATTGTTATTTCAAGCAAAGGCTACAAGCCGATTTTATGCAACTGGGTCTCACAATTATTTTCACTGCAGATACAGATCAAGAAAGGAATTTATCTTGAAGTTTCCAGCATATTAAAAAAGGAATTTTCTACTCTTCTATTTTTAAGGTATTTACACTGAAAGATGTACATTTTAAAAGAAATATAGGGGCCGGGGAGATGGCTCAGTGGAATAAGTGCTTCCCTGGCAAGTGCAAGGGCCTGAGTTCAATCCCTGGTTCTGAAAAAAAAAAAACAACATAGAACTGCAGTGCGCAGGTGTGCATGATGATGACTGGGATATGTTATCCTTAGAGGAAGAAAAGTCTCTGGGGTTTTCTGCTTGAAAAGACTAGAAAGATCAACCTGGAAAGAATGAGTCCATTTCTGCTTAAGTGCAAAATGCCTGGGGCGCATTCTAGGGGAAGGGGGGGAAGAAGGACTTCAAGAAATGAGTGTTTTAAAAAGTAGCACTGAGACTGACAGAGTGACTCTTAGATTCATCACTGCAATTCCCCACCTCGGAAGATTCTCCCAGAAGCCAACAGGGTTCAGCGGTGGCCCACACAATTCTCAAGCTCCTACCTCACACTGTTTCTCTCAGTAACAAGGAAGCTACCTCAGAAAACACATGTCTCTTCAGTGGCACTCAGTGCAGTACTGAAAAACAAACTGCCAACAGTATTTTAAAGCAGATAAAAGTGTTTCACTTCCCCAGCTAAAAAAGTAACATGCCATTAAAGTCAGGACAAGTCTTCTTCTTCAAAAAAAAAAAAGAGAAATGTCACTAGGTATTCATGTTATTTGAAATTTACAGAATTCATATGATTTTCTAAGGAAGATACAAATATGATAAAAATTTGTAGCATAATTTATGTTAACTAGGAAGGTCATGATGCATTTCCAACAGATGTTCTTTATAAAAAGTTTCAAGGAAAATTAAATTAGGAAACAAGAATCCAACCACCATTGAACTCAAAAATGTTGCAGGAGGAACACTGGCCTGGCCTGGGGATCAGCCAGTCATTTTACTTCATCTGGCAATCCCTAAGGTAGGCGCCTACCGCCGCCCTCCTTCTCTATGCATCTGTTGATACATAGGAAGGTATACTTTAAGTATTAGGGGAAACTTAGACCTTGTTACATCATTCTCATTCTACTTCTGTTTATTGTCAGGTATACCTTAAGTGCATTTTTTTCCAAATGGTATCTGTTTAGAGACAAAAAAAAAAAAAAAAAAAAAAAAAAAAAAACAAGAAGAACTAAATACCTTCTTGTGCCCTGGGATTAGATGATCTGTCTGTACTTCACAATGAGCACGCAGCCACAAGGACTCTTTTTTTTTTTTTATGCTAAGCATAAAAGGTCATTGTACATATCAGTACGAGTGAGAAGAGAATTCCCAGGAGTTTCAGCTTACCCAGATCCAAGACTCAAGCTAAGCACCATAATCATGCCAGTCCCTGGTTACCACTCAGTCTCTGTCTCCAAGCCGGAAACCCGTCTGCCAGAACCCAGATAAAGCAGCAGGGCTTTATCACACAGCTTATCCCAAGAGGCCAGTTTAGAGGAAAATCACAAGCAATTCTACTTGAAGGAGGGAAAATCCCCCTCATTTTACAAAGCTCTTTTTTCCTTAGACAATAAAGAACATGTATTGTGAAATTCAGTAATTCAAAAAATAATAGCATGTTAAATGTTACCATGATATGTGAGTATATTCACTAACTTCCCCATAATTATTCCTTTTCTATTTATGTAAACATAAATAGAAGAATTAAGAAGAATTAACTCCATATTTGGTAGGATTATTTATTATGCATTTCAAAAATTCAAACAAATTTTGTCTCTTAAAAACATTAAAGTTCATGGTTGTGATAATAAGAGTAGAAATTGTTAACTACATCTTTGGAAGAAATGAAGTTTTAGAACTTTCATCTGAAGGGCAGTAATTAAAAGATTTAAGAAACATGGTTTAAAAAATATTCTTAAAGTTGATTCATTCAAAACTCAATTTTCTAATAATTTTCTTCTGAAAACATGCATATAAAATGTACATGTCTTTATTGAATTCCCATAAATTAAGTAAAGACTAACAAAACTAATGAATGAATAACTGTTGAAGAATAATGATGTCATGCCTAGAAACTTCTGACCTGAAACTACAAACCCAACTCCTTTGCCAATGAGGAACTGACCTTGAATCAATCTGCTCCAGGATAAAAAAAAAAGCTGCAAAGTTTATAAGACTTCAAGGAAAAAGGGTATCATGTCCACCAGTTATGAGTATGCTTGAAATTGTAAATTAAACTGCTCTTCATTCTACATTATTTAAACAAACTTAACATCATCTAGGAAATTTGCTTTATTCTACTCTGAACAATTTATCTTTTTATGCTAACATTTCACAATTAATTTTTCTTCCTCAAACAGAACCATCTGGTAAAGACCCTAAATCCATCCTAAACATAACTATAAACTTTGTCATTTGTGGAATATTCTTAAGTCCTAAAAATCTCAATTACGTTAAGAATAATATAAATCTTGACATGTACACACATAAACATATGTTAAAAGACTGCATGCGTCTTATTTTTCAAACTTTACCAATTAACCTTGCATTACTTCCCAAGATTTAACGTACTGAACACCAAGATTTTGTCAAGTAACAAGCACAATTTTTTAAATATAAGGTTTTAGAGCAATTCAAGGCCTCTGTACATTTACATAAGCCATCATCACTATTTACCTGTGATATTTCACTGATATAATTCCATGCTCTAGTTTCACAATAAAGTGCTATAGAATTCTAGGCGCTATGACAAGCTTTGGGAAAACCCATTTGAAAATATATGGAATGATGCTTACATAATATTAGTTTAAAATTATTTTTATTTTATGGTTTAGTGCTATTATTACCTTATAAAGTATAATTTCTTTGGCATACCAGTGCAACATTTTGGGAGATGTAACCCTAAAAATCACTTCATAGATTATGGCTGGAAACTTTTCAGCAACCCACAGGTCATAAGTTTAAATGCTGCTGAATTCATAGTAAACTGGTTTCCTACTAGTGTGACTGACTGTTTACATAGCCAAAGTGAACAACGCTGACTACAGCATCCGTTCCTCTAACCCTTCTGTCCTAGACAAAGGAAGCATTACTACATGTACATAGCCAATTCCTTTTCTCCTATCAGCAACTCTTAGAGGGACTGATTCTGTTCTACATTTCCTTGTTGTGAAAAGCAATTTATATCAGATTTTGGGGTTTTTGCAATCAAACACAAGTGACACAGTTTTTTATTTTTTAACAATGACACTCAGATGAATTAAGCATCCTCTCAGAATCTGTGCAAGGCACTTCTAATCACCTTAGGGGCAGAGTTCCTGAGCTAGGTTCTCTAGTGGAGGTCATTTCAGTGTAAAAACCAAGATGTGCTTGCTACTATTACATTACCATTCAAGTTACAAAAGCACAGTGAAACTATCATTTCATTTGATTCATGAATATTTAAAATTAAATGAAAAAGACTTCTTCCAAATAAGTTTCTCATTTTTCTTTTCTTACCTCTTTCACACTGTGGACCAGTGAAGCCATAAATGCAAGCACAGCGGTTGGGTCCAATACAACGCCCACCATTTTGGCATCCATTTTCACAGACAGCTGCACACAAAACACAAAGAAACAGTTTTTTATATAATAAACTTCCAAGCACAAAGTGTTCTGTGGTGGCGCTTCCAGTGAGAGATCTTACATTAAATACATCCCTAAAACACATGTTACAACTCTCGTCATGCATTTAAGTAAATACATTTAATTGTCTATGAAGATAAAAGCCAGCACAATTCATGGAAATCACGTAGTTGCAATATGTAATAATTACATTAGTTTAAGGGAATTGGTACATGCATGTAATCTATCTTCATTAGCTTCAATCCTTTTGGCCTCCTCACCTAACCCATCCTCCATTTTTCCCCACCTCCAAAGAACACCTTTTCTTCAACCTCTATTTCAGTTCTACTAACCTCATAATCTGTTTTCTCATAGGTAAAGAGTGAGTAAACTACGAACAACAGAAGGACAAAGGAGGCAGACCCTATTCTGCAAGAAAGGAAAGGGATAGGGAGATGTTCCATGGAAACATGCAGAGAGTATGGCAATAAAGGGGAAAAAACAAAACTCAAGAGAGATGAGCCAGGGACGGGAAGAGCGTAGAGCAGGACACTCAAAACTAACATGAAAAGTGGGAGAAAAATACTATTAAGTTTACAAAATGTCAAGAGAAGTAACCGGATGAATATTAGAAGAAAAGTCAGGGGAAAAAATTATTTTTTCATATAAATCATTCCACAGCTCAAATTATTTCAAGTACAGTGGTCTCTTGGAATCTATGGAGAACTAAATCCAGAACCCCAGTGGACACCAAAATTCACAGATTTCCAAGATCTTAGATAAAATGTCACAGTATTTGCATAAAGTCTCCCTATCACCATCATCTATCTCTTCCAACATACACTGTAATGTGCACACTATGACAAGTTTTCTACTATTGTTCGAAGAGTAGTGAAAAAGACTATACATGCTCAGTACAGACACAATTTTCTTCAAATGTTTTTAATCAACGGTTTCTTTAAATTCCACAGACCCGTACCCTGAGGATATGAAGGGCCAATCGTAATCTTAACAGATTCACAGAACAGCACTCTTTCAGGGGAAGCCAGAGGCAAAACTAAACCCATTGTCCCTTCTTGCCCACTACCTTGCCCTGTAACACTAACTCTGCCCTGCAGCCAGGCGAGTGTCCCAGAAGATCACAGTCCAGGGTCCTCGATGGGTGAGCATTCCCACCACCTCTCCAGGGGCCTGCTGAATTCTGAATCTAAGAAAAAATTCTAGCACAAGAGCTTGTCTCCCAACTCACGCTGGTGAAATGAAACCCTTCCCTCACAGATGAAGAAAATGCATGTCTTAAAATTTATGCCCCAAAATGGAACAAAATGACTTTAATTATCTCATATCAAAGGAAAGTGAGAGAAAAGGCCATTTATATGCACTTTAAGTGAGGCACATGTTAAACATAAAAAGCTCCATAAGTGGACTGACGTCTAAAAAATGCAGTACTGCCACCACTTTTTAAAATCAGGGCTGCTGAACTGGATCACCTGTCATCATCCAAAAGTCATAGAGTATTTTCTGTTTTGCATATAAAAGGACCACTTACACAGTGGGAAATGCAGATAACCTCCTACTGAAGCACTGCTTTGCTGAGGGACCTACAATTCCTTGTCTGCAGACATTCCTTGATCACAGGTTGATCCTGTCTCCTCACACTCTGTGCTCTGAAACCACATTCTGCTTCCTCACCTGTCCCAAGCAGAGCTCTGTGCAGCTCTTGCCGTGTCAGGCACATGGGTGGGAATCACAGTGAGGTAAATGCAGAGACCCAAAGAAAAGGAAAGCAGACAAAGGCCATGAGGATGGTGAGGAAGATGGGGTGGAATAGGAATATAAAAGAGAACAAAAGTACTGTGTCTTTCCATAAAAATAACTGCCAGAACTTATGAATTCTAACTGCTCAGTAGATGTAATGCCACAGAAACACTTGCCTGGACTTGAGGATTCCAATTGTTCAACAGACATACTTCAACTAATCAAATGCACTTAAAGAAGATTTGAAGAATTTTCTTTAAATGTTATCAAGTTGCAAGAAATGCAAATGAAAGTCACTTCTCCAGACAAGTTCTTTCATCACTATACTGGTCTCTAAAAAAAGACACAGACATGGAAAAGCAGTCATCTGCCACTGTCTGGGACACTCGCTGGGGTAAGTGGAATAAGAGCTGGCTTCTCTCAGAGTTTTCCAAAACACAGTTCCCCAAGCATGGATAAATCCTGGTATTCTCCCAGAAAGAGCTGATCCATTACAGTTAAAGTGAACACAATCTGTCTAGACTATCCATGCTTCCCTTCTCAATAAATTCATGTTGAGAGCTGGAAAATAGTTATTGTTATAAAAATATTCAAGTTTTGCAGAAGCAATGGCAGATGCTACTCGGCAGGCTGAGGCAGGATGATTGCCAAGCTCCAGGCCAGCCTGGGCAATTTAGGGAGACCCTGCTCAAAAAATAAAAGCCTAGGGATGTAGTTCAAGAGTGGGGTGCTCCTGGGATCAATTCTCAGGGTTAAACAAACAACAACAACAAAAAAAACAGGATAAGTAAGTTTTTTATCAATCATTTTTTAAATTTCTCATGTTTAATTTCCAATACTATAAATACTAATAGGAGTCTTGTAAACAGAAAGATCGAGACTCTCTAATATAGCTATTTATTTACATTCTTATCATTCATGAAAAGGTGCTCTTGCAGGACAGGACTAGAATTTGTTTATCTTTGAATCCACCTATCACTATTCCATATGCTGCAGGAACTCAACAAATTTTCACAGCACTTTTTCTACTGGCAAATGGATAGATGGATAGGTGAACGGAAGGATATGTGTGGATAGATGGATGGGTGGGTGGATGGATGGATGGGTGAGTGGGTCGATGGGTGGGTGAGTAGGTCTATGGGTGGGTGGGTGAGTGGGTCGATGGGTGGGTGGGTGGATAGATGGATGGGTGAGTAGATATATGGATGAGTAGATGGGGGTGGGTAGAAGGATGGGTGGATGAGTGGGGAGTTGGGTGGGTGGAAAGCAGAGAAATATAGGGAACAGATAATGAGCTCTCTTCTGAAACTCCCAGCTACCTATCTAACCAACCACAACATTTTTTCTGGGTCTCAGCTTCCCTAACTGCAATACAGAGTTAATCATCCTACCCCAGGAGTGTGAGGACTAAGGCACAGGGGCTACACATTATACATTTTTTACATTCTTATTTCCTTTTATTTTTAAGCTACAAACTATTTGTAGGGGAAAGAAAGAGCAGCTCTCTACGATTGAAATATTTTTCTGAAGAGCAACAGTAAAAGAAGAGAAGCAGAAAATAACAGGCAGAAGCACAAACGGACAAAGGGGATGAATTTCCATCTTTTCAGTGTCATGGTGAATGGTACTTCATAAAATAGTTTTGTGACCAAAACGCAATGGAAAGAATCACTTCTATTTCCATGAGAGTTGGAAAGAAACTCAGATGTGCCTAAATGTCAGCACCGGAAGGAATACTGGCCACCACGTAGATAGAAAATGTTTATACCATGGCCCCGAAAAAAGTTTACACCTAGCTACTTAGCTCAGAAGTGAAGTGAGAGGCAGAGGTGAAGAAAGCACACTATGGACAGAGATACAAGGAGGTTCCCAGCTGACTTACTGTCTGGGTTGAGGGGGAAGCCAACTGTTTGACATCAGATGGTTTTTCCTGCTGCTAGGTCAACACACCCAACACCCACAATTTAAAGGGGAAGACGTTTATCTGAGCTCACTGGTTTTAGAGGTTTCCAGGCCATGGCAAGAAGGCTCTAAGACAGAAACAGCACAGTGGGAGGGTCTACCAGGGGCAAAAGCTGCTCATGTCAGGACAGCCAGCAGCATAGGGAGGAGGAGGAGTCGGGGACGGAGAGACCCTCCTCCAGGTCACCTCCCTGGTAACAGTCCTCTCCCAGTCAGGATTCACCCCCAATGAGTAGTATCCTCACAAAGCAACTGGCTTCCAAAAGCCCTGTCTCTTGGGCACATGAGAGTTCTGGGGGGCATTCTGGATCTAAACTATAATAAGATAATGGGCAACACTGTTTTATTAAAAAGTCTCCCGTACTACTCTTTAGTACATATGGTTGACCTAGCAGCAAGCAAAACCATATGACAAAATATGACATCACTCAAGTTTGAAATTATAGTTGTGATTTCTACTAGAACATTTTCAGGTGAAAGTGGCATTCTAAACCAGATAAAAATGTTAAGAGAAGAAGCCTACTGCATCAGCACAGGACAGAATCAATCTTAAATATTATGTGTAGAAACTTCAGTATATATGCTTCTAAGGTATTTCTCTGATATCTGTCCCGAGCTCCTCATTCTCAGATATTCCCAGGACAAGTCTAACAGATTTCTCCCACACACATGCAAAACTGAACTCTGTTTTCAGCCACACCAACTGCTACCCAGCTCATTCTTCACTCAGGCCTTCTCACGTGCAGAGATGACCATGGTCAATCAGGCAGGCCCCACTAAAATCCTTTAGCTGACACAAGATTTGCTTTCCATCATTTCATCCCTGACACCGAGGCCATGGAGCACGAGGTCTTCCAGATTCTACTTCCAAAGCCCAGGCTGCACACGCCCGTGGGGCCCATTTTCCTGAGGGCAGGGGCACTACTGCAACAGCCTCCAAGCTTTCGTCTCGCCTGGTCCTCCTACAGCCCAGCCCCGAGTGACTTCTCAAACAATGAAGATCAATGAGATCCTATCAAGTGAGTGCTCAAAATGCTCTCAAGTCCTCTATTATATTTAAACTGCAGAATTTCTTTCCTGACCTGCAAGGCCTACGCCTCCCTCTCTAAACTTGTCTCCTACCTTATTCCTTTACCCAGCAAAAGAGATTTGTCCTACAGTGTCCAGAGCTCATACCACCATCGATTTTCTGCCACACGTCCTTTGAATTTCTTTTTTCCTTCTGCCTATAAAATACCTACCACAAAACCAGAGGCACAGCCTCGGGGCTGGGTGCAAATGTCACCTTCCCAGAGACACCCTAAATAACAAACACAGCAGAGAACTGCTGAGTGTTAATCAGACCAGTTCCCCTCCCCTGCTTTCTTCTTACGCTCAGCTCATCACCTACGTGTGCATCAGCTGTTCACCACTTCACCTGCTCATCAGTTACTGCCCCTTTCCCAGTGGGACAGTGGGACAGAGGCCACGTGTACTTGTTCACTAACAAACTCCAGTGCTTCAGGCAAGGCATGGAGCGCTCACTCAATAGTATTACGTGAACTGAGAGAAGACTTTCTAAATATGCTGCTGCCTATATTTCTGAGCAAGCAGCCAAGCAGTTTCAATGTATAATTCTCAGTTTTAGTGAACATCACTCTTCTATGGCTTTTCTGGACCCTCCTCCTTCAGTCTTAATACTCTTTAACTCTTTCAATGTAAGGAAACATAAATAGTCTCTCTTATATTATTAATTGACCTGCCCCTCAGTCGGTATCACACCATCTCCTTATTTGTGAATAAACTTCATTAGCTACATAGTCACCTGTGTCAGATAGCCCACCAACCCTGGAACGGGGATTAGGGATTAAGGAAGGAAGGCTGCATCTCGAGACACCAGAAGAAAACACTGAGGTAGTGCAGGTTTCCAGCCCTGCTGCCTTTCACATTCACCCAGCTGCCCAGGGACAGCCCTGATACAGTGAGAGCAGGGGCAGAAGGACACAGAAGCACCTTCCGTAAGGAAAGCAGTTGCCATCCTCTAGCTGTCCATTTCTGAATGAGCAGCAGGGGAGAGACACATCTCACAGAGCTTGTTCTGCGCAATGTCCTGGAAAACCCACACACACCTGCCACTGAGCACCGCTAGCTTCAAGAGAGACCTGAAAACCACAAAGATCAGCTGAGACAAGGCCTGCCCCTCAGGAAGCTTGAGTTATCATCGGGCTCCCCGACTCTCCACAGTGACGACTGCATTGCCTCATGTTCTTGTAAGGCATAAAAAGCTGTAAATCTGCCTCCTTATCAACACTGTGCTCATCACAGACTTTTGTAAATGGTATCATCCATGAAGAAAACCTTCACTATTATTTTCTGTTCTGCTGTTCCCTGCTCTCTCGCCTAGCCCCAGGGCTACAGAAGCTTTCAACCTGGACCCTGATTCTTGTCAGAAAATCCACCTTAGTGCACTGTACCCTCTCAAATACCTTACCACTCTAATTCCTAAACGCTAGCCTCACACTACTTTGGTAGCTTCCGTCACATCCGAGAACCACCCTCACCAGGGCTCTGCTACCTAACAACCAAACCAGATTTGGCTGTTTTCATACTGCTCATACCCTGAGGGGCTCTTCTGTTTCTGACTTCTGTTAAGAAGTCAAAATAATAATACTTGTATGACCACTGAAAACTGAAATTCAAATTTCAGAGTATATAAAGTGTGCCAGCAATGAAGTTTTGTTGAAATAAACCCAATGCTTTCATTTCCATGCTGTCCCTGGTCACTGCTGTACTCCAGTGGCAGAGTTCAGTATTTGCAACAGAGAAAGTGAAGTCTGAAACACACCTTTTTCCCTTTATAGGAAAACTTAGCCTATTACTAACCTTAGCAGACTATATTCCTTTAAATTGATTCACCTATTTTATTTAAAATTATTTGGAAATAAAACTGTGTAACACTTATATATGGAAAGCTATGATAGTGTTAAGCAGACTGCAATCTAAAAAATAATCACAAACACCATCCAGGGTAACAGTTCATACCCAGAATTATCATATAGCCCAGCAATTCCTTTTCTTTTTTTTTTCTGAATTTTAGGGAAGGGCTACAGGGTGTTCAGGGTCTCACTACTAGATCAGACTCATAGTAATCTATTTACAGCCTCCCAAGAACTGAGATTACAGGTGCGAGCCACCATACCGGGTCTCAATCACTGTCTCAGCGCACCCTGGGGGTGAGGCCAGCATGGCAGGCCCAGGAATTGAACCCTCCCCGCCCCCTCCCCCCACCGCCAACCCTCAAGCCTCCAGGCTCTGCACCTCCTTGCAGGTGCTTAAATCCACTGAGCTATGTGGCTGGCCCTTCCTTTTCTGAGAATAGATCCAAAAGATTTCAAAGCAGGAACTCAAATATTTGGAAACTCACATCTATAGCATCATTATTCGTAATAGTCAAAAGACTGAAGTAGGCTGGAGAGATAGCTCAGCGGTCTAAGTGCCTGCTTGGCAAATGGAAGGACCCAGGTTTGATCCTCAGAACTACATGCCATGCCAGCTCCAGGCACCGAGCCATCTGCTCAAACCAGGTGTGGTGGCACATGCCTATAATTCCAGCACTGAGGAGACTGAAACAGGAAGATCATTATGAATCTGAGCTGTGTAGCGAGACCTTGTACTAAATAAATAATTTTTTTTTTAAAAAAAGGTTAATTCAGCTCAAATGTCCATTCACAGACAAATGGGGGAAAATGCAATACACACAATGGGATATTTTTCTGCTTTTTTTTTTTTTAATGTATTTGGTACAGGGTCTCATACACAGCTAGGACTTGTAGTGATCCTCCTGTTTTCAGCCTCCTCAGCACTGGAATTACAGGCGTGGACCATTATGCCTGTCTCACTGGCTGGCTCAATGAACCTGGAGGTGGGGCTGGCATGGCATGTATCAAACAGCAGGCCTTGTGCTTGCCTAGGCAGTACTTAGCCTGCTGAGCTATCTCGCTGGCTTTTTTTCCTGCTTTTAATGTAAAGAAATTTTGGTAGAGGCTACAACATAAATATAACTTAAATATATTGTACTAAGTTTTATAAGCCAATCATAAGAGGACAAATACCATGTAATTTTATGAAGCACTAAAAGTAGTTAGATTTATGAGGGGCAGAAAAAATGATGTTTCCAAAAAGCTAGGGTGAAGGGAAACCAAGAGATTCTTATTTAATTCAGACAGTTTTGGTTTTGCAGCATGAAAGCAAACTCTGAAGACTGACAGTGTGGATGGTTGTACAACAAATTTGGAGGTACTTAATGCTCCACAACTACAGAGTTTAATTAGGAAATTTTATGTTATTACCTTTATTTTACTACAATTTAGAAAAAGTTAACATTGCAACAAAAAAATCTTACTAAGTCCCAGGTATGCTCCCGCAGCCGTCTGCTTTTTGCATGTTGTGCAGGGAATTCAGCAGTTCTTAGAGGAGCCTTGAACATGAACATTGCACCCCAGCACTGAGCCTAACACAGGGCAAACTGGGCGCTCAAGGGCCCATCCTACCTGGGGGACGCGGCTTTTCAACACTATGTCCTTCTACACATCTGAACACAAAGACATGTGAGTTCACACCGAGGGCTTACAATGTGGGCAACATCAGCCAGTTCCCCTTGGTGGCCTGTCACAACCAGGAGCTAGGACCCTTATGTTCTTATTAAACATATTGTTTCCTGGTTAGCTATTGGAGAACATAAGCTAAGCTTTTCTAGATTCAAGCCTTTTTTAAAACTACGTAACACTTGCATATGAAGCCCAGGCTGGCCTTGAACTCACCCAAGTGCTGGGATTACAGGTGTGCGACACCACAATTGGTGTAAAGTTCCCTCTTCATATTACATCTCATCTTTAAAAACCATTGAAACACAGGGTAATTTATGACATTTCCTTTCCTGGAGTTAATTGTGAAAATATCCTTTAAAAAAAAAAACAGGAAGAGAGAAAGGGAAGAAGTCTTCTGGCCAACTTCTCCTCTTTTCAGGAAAGGGGGCGTGTTTTATCAACTTGGTAAAAGAAAAAAGGAAATACCTGTGGTATGTGGGTGTGTGTCAGATTTGACAAAGCACTAGTAGTAATAACACTAATGCTCCAAAGCACAGAAATTGAATTCAGGACCTTGTGCTTGTCACTGAGCTATATTCCTTACTCAAGTCATAAAAGTTCTGGAAGTATTTTATAGGTTAAAAATTAGAAATCGCCTTGTATGTCTTCCCATTTATAACTAAAGGATCACAGGCCTTCTAAGATCTCAAACTGTAACTTAATCTGAAATGCCCACAAACTCCAATTCTTTTAGTTAGGTGGGTTCCCAGGCGTCTTACGCTGTCCACAGTAGGCTCCTATGTAACCCTTCTGGCACTGGCAGTGGTCATCTGCACAGGTCCCTCCGTTCATGCATCGCACACTGCACTGCTGAACTGCAAAGCACAGCAACAACAAAACACAAACATCAGTCACCAAAGTTATGCTACCTATAAAGTTAGAGTACTGTCCAACTCGCTGATACATATATTCTACAGAAATAAATACTATGACCCACTAATCCTTCCTGCACAGACCTGTTTCAGATGGTTTTTAGTTAAAGGAGAACACATCCTCAGTGTTAAAGGGAATCTGAAGAAGAGGGCACGCACCACTGTAGCACTGGACAGAGCTGGGCAGGAGTGTGCGTGTGTGCATTCGTGTCACAAGGTTGAGCACCTGCAACCTTGGTGGTTGGCACGGGGCGTAATGGAGTCTGCATTCCACTAGGGAGACAGATGAAATAATTCAGCCAGTAGGCAATCCTGCAAATTACAGACTGTGGGACACTAAGAAAATTGGTGTGAAAGAAAATAGCTTAGAGTCAAGGAGAAACTTAGATACAGGGACCAGACAAGACCCCTCTGACTTGATACTTGGCTAAGTCTAGGAAGATGAAAATCAGACTGGCATGGGAAGAACCAGTGAGAAATTCAGAGGGGGCAGAGCCAGCAACCAAACAACTTTAGATTGGTAACAATTCCCTCTGAAAAGCGGAAGTCCTGTCTGATGAAAGAAGGGGCAAATAAGGAAGCCATCTCGGATAGGCAAGGGGACTCCTACGTAAATGAGTTCACCCCAGAGGAAAGGATTCTTCAGACTAATGTCATACAATGGAAAGCACAAACAGGAGCTGGCATTTACCCAGTAAAGTTAAAGCTATTATCCACAAAAATTGTTATTTCAGTGGATCCTGGCTTTCCTCCTGCATAGGCACACTTCTAGAATAGAATTAAGGCCCTTTTATTACCAAAAACCACTATCCATTTGAGATAAGAGTAAACAGCCAAAGTTATTAGTCAAAAAATCACTACAGACCTAGTTTGTGAGAAAAATAAACAGAGCTTTGTATTTTTTTTTTTTTTGCAAAGAACATTTAGCATTTATTCAACGGCTTAAGAACATGCAGTATTCAAGGCCACTAAAAGAAACATACTTGATTTTGCTCCACAAGTTGGTGATATTTGGCCACTGGAACAAGTGCACATGTTAGGTCGGGAACAAAATCCATCTCCACAACTATTTCTACAAATCGCTGTAGAAAGCACAATAGGTTAAGTAAATACCTGCACAATACATTATAGTTCATAAAATACAAAAGCTGTACATTCAAAACATAAAGCCAAAAATTAAGATATGAAATATGTGATATGACTGGTCATCTTCAGCTATGTAATGAAATGACCTATTATAAATACAGGAATAAGTTTTACAAGTGTCCTTATGACAATGTGGAAATGAAACTGATTTAAATTGTGTAATACTAAATTTTTAAACCCCTCCCCTCCAAGGATATAAACGGCTTTTTTTCATTCAAGACTGAGAATTTAAATGTGGCATTCTCCAAGAATTCAGCCTTGGCCTAGCTAGCTGAAATCATTAAGGAAACTCGGAGGTCCTGCACACCCTTAAAAAAAACTGCCCACTATGTAAAGGACCTTTATAAAAGAAAGAGAATAGGAAATTGGCAGAGCCAGAGACTCCAGCCTCTGTGGACTCCGCCAAACCTCAGGGGCTCCCTGCACATTCCTTCCCAGCCGGCGTCTGACCTGCCCCATCATCAATCTTTGCTCCCCTTAATAATTCCTCCTGTCCTTCTTCCAGCCCTCTTTCTCCCATAGTATCTCCACAATCTAACCTATCCTTACTACTCAAAACAGCTATGGAGACATTTTGACGGGATAAGAATCAAAGCCTCCTGCAGCTGCGACCTCCAATGAACACAAAGGTACGAGGGTCACCACGTTGGACTCACTGACACAGCACATACCACAGACAGTTGAGTGTCTGCAACGAGGAAGTTGGAACCAAATTTAGAGTCCATTCATTGAGGAGCTGAAAGATTTATCTCTGAACTCAACTGAATTCTGAGTACAAGGGGAGCATGCTTTAGTGCTCTATGAGAGGCATCTACGAATGTCCTGACACTAGCTGTAAATACACTAACATGCATAACTGTCTTTTGCTAGGGAGGAGTTTTACAACTTTCAGAGAAATTTAAGCCTTACTCGACAATATAAGGCTCATACATTGTAGAAGCAAAAGAACTCATTAATTGTTTTGTTTCTCCAAATTGTCTTTTTACATCAACATAATATAGACAGTAATCTACATCAATATTCCTTATGCAACTACAGTATGAGAGTCAAATTTGGGGCAATACGGCTCCCCTAGAGAGCTGGCACTTCTCCTTAAAGTACACTGTTCTTTCTGAACATTAACACCTACCCAACAAAAAATGGTCATTAAAATATGGCTTTACTTCAAAGAATCCTCTTCCCCAGCAGTGTGTAATCTAGCTTAGGTGAAATACAAAGTGTTGCATCCAGATTTTAAACTCAATGAGGCTTAGGCAGGGGGAGTTGGCATCCTCAGTGAACTAGCAGTCATGTACAGTGTATTTCTGACCCCATGAAAAACAAGAATACTTTAATCCTTTCTCCCCACATGCTTTTCAGCTCATATAGACTGTTTAACCATGAGACCTGGGAATACCAACAAGACAAGGAGAGAGCGCCTAGGCACTGATACTCAGGGCTACCAGGAGCACTAGGTGGCCAAGGGTTGTACATGAAGTTCTAAGGTCCAAGTCTCATTTGGTCCCAGATCTGCTGCAAGCTCTGCAAGACCCACAGCATCTCTGGGATCAGTTTTCTCACTGGTAATGTAATTCAGTGATTACACTGGCATGTTACACGTTCTCTTCAGGGCTCACATGCTAGGAATTTAGGCCAGTCCCTTTCCATTGTTCAAAATTCAGTCCTCAGTACAAAATAAATTAATTGATAAGCAATTCTTCTATTGCTCCATATTCTAACGAGACTGTAAAACAATACATGGAAAATGAGAAAGTCAATTCTGTCCTTTTGTAAAGGAATATTTCAAAGTTTGGAAATGCTTCAGTGATTTTTAAAGCCACAAGTACTAATAATAACACAGAGATCAAAATACATTAAATTTCTACTATTTTCTGAACTACATTTTGCTTTTAATAGCCTTTCCTCATAATGAAACTGGATCAAAGCCAAGTGGATTAAAATTTTAAAAGTTGCACACTAACACATAAATGGGAAAATTAACTGGTCTCTATTTTCTATATCATATTTATTATTCATATGTATAATTTTGCTACATGTTGAGATAGAGGCAAAATTAGTAAGTGAACATCCTGAAGAAAGCCTAGAATTAAAATTCTTGATTTTAAGTTTATAATGGTTTTATTTCCATCAGTTTCCTCACAGATTATCTTTTCAAATGTCAAAATAATTGTTGAATTTAACATACTCTGTCAAAAGTGAAATGTTAGCTAAGACCCACATAATAGAAAATGCTATGATGGTA
Organism: Ctenomys sociabilis; assembly: GCA_004027165.1. Taxonomy (NCBI): domain Eukaryota; kingdom Metazoa; phylum Chordata; class Mammalia; order Rodentia; family Ctenomyidae; genus Ctenomys; species Ctenomys sociabilis. The sequence continues at coordinate 3,757 of PVKA01006799.1, read as the reverse complement.
TTACATTTTCCACTTATTTTGTGCACTATTTCACACAGTCAAGTGAAAAATTTACTCTTTTGGGAGGAGTTGTAAGGGTTTGAGACAAGTCCCTCGAATCTGTCGTGATCCTCCTGCTTCAGCCTTCTGAGTGCTGGGATTACAAGCATGTACCACCAACACTTAGCTTAATAATTTGTTTTTTAATGGGCTAACAAAAACGTTTTACAGATATCTCTTGGTATACTTTTAAATATTTTTTGGTGATCCAAAAGTCATTTGAAGGTTCATGCTTTTTATAGATTTCTGATACATGTAAATTTCAATATATCTCCTAAATACTCAAATATTTCAAATAACAGAAACATAAACTACCATACTCACCCTCACTATTCAATCTTCACAGCTAATCTTCTAAACTAGTAAAGGACACAATTACTACTCAATGACCAGAAGTATTTAAAACTGACACTCAAAGAGCCATACATGTATTTCTACTGCAAATATTCTAGAAGGCTCTGCTCTCTGGAATTCCCATTCCACACTGATCCAATAAAACCTGACTTTACAGATTTTCAACGCGTACCATAAGCCTCTCCCTCCTCCTCGGCAGCTCTCCAGCTCAATAATGGCTGTCACATTCATCACATTTAGTGAGTCAGACTTTCCGCCCTGCCCAAGTCGCTCCTGGCCAGTGTGGCAGGTGTGCGGTGAGTGACGTTAGTTGTTTTAGAATTCTAGGAAACCGGGCAGTGTAAGCAGCCACACTGGCTAGTGCCCTACTGGCCTAAAGAAGCAAATGCACCTTCCTTAAATGCCTCACATATGACTTTCTGTGTTGGAGGAAAGAGAAACCATGTTGTATCTTTTTTCTAAAGGAAGAGCAAAGGCACATATTATTTAAAATATTTATAGAGTGCTTTAAAGAGCACAGTTGTTATTGACTGTTTTTTTGCCTCATTAATAGAGATTTGGGGATGGGGGATAGAAAAACTAGGAAGAAAGTAATCTGAACAACACTTGAGATTGCATTCCTTTTTAAAAACTGCCCAAAAATAGCACTGAAGATCTATCTTGAACCCACAAAACCAAAAAATACAGAGCTAGAGATGCCACTACACCTGTATTATCCGTTGGCTCGTGTGTCTAGACCCTTCTCTGTTTCTAACTGTATAATTATCTTTTCCCTAGAAAAGATGGAGGTCAATCTAAAGTCAAGCCCGGCTCCAAATGAGCATGCTTCTAATGTACCTGGCTCTCTTCTGGAGTGGACAAATAAAATAAGAATGGCAGAGTCCTTGGCTATAACACCAGTGACTAAACGATCTCTCCAATTAGAACTTGGAGACATGCAGACACACTTTGGAAACGGAATGGAACAACCAACACTTTTACGGTGAAATATACAAAAGTTTTCAAGTTGTACAGTTCATGCTAACGTTATGCCACTCGATGGAGTAAAAGTTTTAATATTTTTGTTAACCTGAGTCAACTACAACTCGGCATTCTGGGAATACTCCTTCCAGAACTCTGTGATTTGACTGTGGAGATGAAGGCAGACATATGGGTTTGCAGAAGGACTTTGAAACGCCTGATCCTACTAAGGCCCAAGCTTGAGCAGATCCCAAAGCCAGATAATTTGAACAGTAACACTATGGCTTTCTCTGGCCTTGGGGCGGGGGTGCAGTTTTGGGTTATCTAGGGTGTTGCTCTAACAGCCCTCCCCTTTTAAGTTGTATTGACAAAAATAGATGGGACTTCCAAGCATCTTTAAAAATTTCATCGTCACTGCCTGTCTACAAGTCTAAACTGCTGAAAGCTAACTCTGGTTTTCCTTATTATTCAACCAGGGACGTGGGGCCAAAGCATTTTAAGCGAAACTCTTTCCAAAAGACAGAATCAAGGTGAGCCCCTGCCTAAAGGATGCTGCCCCAGGCTCTGAGCCCAGCCCAGCACTCACGGACAATGCACTGGTTTCCTCCCGGGAGCGTCTTCCAGCCAGGACAGCAATAGGAGTGAAACCTGGAGCCGCACACATTGGGCCTGCAAGGGACATGCAGGGTTCACTACACAGACGCAGTTTGCAAGATTTCCATACAACACACAAGTCAAAACTACACTTCAAATTCTTGGGGTTGAGGGTATAGAAGTAAAAGCCCCTTCATTTCGTTTGCCATCTTCAAGGGCGACGGGAGACACGGAAATATATAATTTGCTACCATTTCCAGCCTCCGGACCCAAAGAACAAAGGGAACATTCCATGAAAAACTACTTGCATTCATTCCCAAACTCATCTCTCCTTGATCAAGCCGGGCCCCGGAAATGTCAAGGAAGGCTCTTGGAAAGGTGGAGCGCACCGCTAGATGAGTACAGTGAGCTCTAGCACACACACACACACACACACACACACACACACACACCCATCCCCAATCCTCAAACAAAAGGCTCAGGACACACACACACACACACACACACACACACACACACACACACACCCCCATCCCCAATCCTCAAACAAAAGGCTCAGGAGGGGCGCCCCCGACGGTAGAGCGGAGGCAGGCTCCAGCGCCCTGGTGCACAGCGCACCGAGCCGCCTTCTCCCCGCACTCGGAACCTGCTCCAGTGCCTCAGGCCCTTCAAGGCTCTGCGACCAGAAGCCAAGGGTCCAACCTCCCGGCCCCCGCCCCCCCGATAAGGCTCTCCCGGGGCTGGGCTGAGCGCCGCGTCGGGTCTGGAGTGAGAGACGCTCCTGGGATCTCATAGAGAAAAAAGATGCCGCTAGCCACCCGATCAAGGGTGGAGCACTGGGTGAGGTGGAAAGCGCCGAGCTAGGGCTGGGTCCCCCACAGCCTCCCGGGGCGCGGGCCGCCGGCCCACCTACCCTCGGAGTATGTCCTGCTGTCCTCGCCTGCGAACGCGGCTGGCCGCGGCTGCGCCCTCCTCCCGGTATTCGGGCGCCACGAACCCGCCTTCGGAGCCCGCAGCAGCGGGCCGGACCTGGGGCAGCTGCGGTTGGGGCCGGGATGGCTTGGACTGCAGAGGTTGGAGCTGGCCGGCTGTGCCCTGCGCCCAGAGCGCCACGCAGCCCAGCCACACGAAGTAGGGCTCGAGACACGGCCGCCGCCGTCTCCCCATCGCCGGCGCCGAGCGCGCGGACCGAAGTCCGCGGAGAGCCAGTCCCGGAGGCGCACTCGCTCGGCCACCGGCCTCCCGCAGGCTCTGGCGCGCGGCTAGCGGGGCCCGAATTGCGGGGGGTGCGGAGCGCGGGGCGCAGGCTCCAGCTCACGGGGCGGCGAGGCGGCCAGCAGCCCCGCGCGGTCCACGTTGCATCCCCCGGGCCACGGCCCCCAGCGATTCCGAGATGGCCAGCGGGCGGGGGCGGGAAATTACAAAGCAACCCGAGCGGCCGCGGCGTAAAGTTACAAAGAAAGCGGACCTCACGAGAAAAAAGGGCCTCCCCGCCGCGGCGTAGCGGGTCCCGTGCGCTCCGGCACCGCGCCCGGAGAGCCAAGCCGCAGAAGTCCCCAGAAAGGAGCGGGCAAGTCGACAAAAGTCGGCCCCCAGAAGAATAGGGTCTCCGCGGGGATCGAACGGAGTCCCGCGGGGACGGTCAGGCGCGGGTGGCTGCAGGGAGCCCAGCGGGGTGCGCGGCGCCCGGGCGAGGAGAGCGGGCGCAGCCGGAGCGGACTCGGGAGGACGCAGCAGCCGGCGCGGCGCGCGCGGGTTTTAGGGGCCGTAGAGCGCGGGGCGCAGAGCGCGGGGCGCGGGGCGGGCCGGC
>PVKA01006798.1:47420-81601 GCA_004027165.1 Ctenomys sociabilis | reverse complement strand
CGCGCTGTCTCTGGCCGGTCTCAGGAGCTGGGCGGGGGCGGGCGGGATGGAGCAAGCTGTGGTATAATTTAAAGTCAGGAATTGTGATGCCTCCTCCTTGTCTTTGTTGGCCAGGATTGCCTTTGCTATTCTAGGTCTTTTATGGTTTCAATATAAATTTTAGGATTGATTTCTCTAGGTCTGGAAGTATGTTGTTGGCAGTTTGGTAGGAATTGCAATAAACCTGTACAACAATTTGAGGAGTATACGTATCTTCGTGATGTTGGTTCTTCCTATCCAGGAGAAGGGAATATTTTTCCATTTTCTGAAATCCTCCACAATCTCTTTTCTTAGGGTGTTGTAATTCTCTGTGAAAAGATCTTTGACTTCCTTGGTTAAGTGAATTCCAGGGTATTTTATTTTCTGTGGTGCTATTGTAAAAGGTATTGTTTCTATATTTTCCCTTTCAGTGTGTTTGTTATCTGTCTAAAGGAATGCTATTGACTTTTGAGTATTGGCTTTGTATTCTGCTATGCTACTGAATTTCTGTATCAATTCTAGAAGCATCTTGGTGGAATTTTTTGGGTCTTCCAAGTAAAGTATCACGTGAGCTGCAAATACTAATAATTAAACCTCTCCTTTATGTATTCTTACTCCTTTTATTTCTCCCTCATTTCTAATGGCTGTTGCTAATGATTCCAAAGCTATATTGAATAGGAGGGGTGATAGAGGACATCCTTGTCTTGTACCTCCTCTAGGAGTAAAAGATTTCAGTTTTTCCCCATTTTTGAATTATACCAGCTGTTGGGTTGTCCTAGATGGCTTTTATCAAATTAAGGTAGAGTCCATCTATTCCAATTTTCTGTAGGGCTCTGAACATGAATGAGTGTTGGACTTTGTCAAAAGGTTTCTCTGCATCAATTGAGATGATCATGTGGTTTTTAGATTTTACTCCATCAATATGATGTATTACATGTACAGATTTTCGAATATTGAACCATCATTTCATCTCTGGGATGAATACTACCTGGTCATGGTAGTATTTCTCATGATTTGCTGTATTCTGTTTGCTAGGATTTTATTGAGGATTTTTGCATCTATGTTCATGAGCTAGTTTGGCCTATAGTTCTCTTTTTTTGCTTGTCTTTTTCCCTGGTTTTGGAATCAGTATAATACTTGCCTCCAGGAATGATTTTGGGAGGACTGCTTCCTTTGCAATTTCATTGAAGAGTTTGAGGAGTGAAGTGATTATATCTTCTATAAATTTCTTGTATAATTCAGCTGTGAATCCATCAGGATCTGGACTCTTTTTATCAGCAGGCTTTTCATTACATTTCATATTTAATTGGTTTTTATTGGGTTATTGAGAGTTGTTCTATCTTCTTGATTCACTTTTGGTAAATTGTACTTCTCTAGAAATCTGTCCATTTCTTCTGTCTTCTATTCTGTGAGCCTAAAGATTGTCGAAGTAACTATTGATAATCTTCTGAATTTCTGTTGGGTCTGTGCTGATTTCACCCTTTTCATTCCTTATTGCTTGTATTTGAATTTTTCTTTCCTCTTTTTGATGAGGTTGGCTAGGGGCTTATCAACTTTAAAGTCATTCAAAGAACCAACTTTTTGATTTGTGGATTCTTTGAACTGTTTTCTTCATATGAATTAAATTAATTTCTGTGCTCTAATCTTCATGATTTCTTCCCGTCTTTGTGCACTGGGTTTAGTTTGCTCTTCTTTTTCTAGATGTCGAAGGTGGAACATTAGGGTGCTTATTTGTTCCCGTTCTGTTTTCCTAATGTGTGAGTTCATAGCTATGATTTCCCCTCTGAGAACTGCTTTCATCACATCCCATAAATTCTGATATGTTGTTGAGTTTTCATTGAATTGTAGATATTGTTGAATTTCTTGTTTAATTTCACCTGTGACCCACTGATTGCTGAGTAAGGTGTTGCTTAATTTCCATGAATTTAGAGGGGTTTTCTGATTTCTTTTGTCATTTAGCTCCAGTTTCATTGCACTGTGGTTGGATAATATGCATGGGATAATTTTTGTTTTCTTGCATACACTTATGCATGACCTATTGACTAGTTCATGGTCTACTTTAGAAAATGACCCGTGTGCAGCTGAAAAAAATGTATATTGAACACTCTGTATATGTCCACCAGGTCCATTTGTTCCAAGCTCTGGTTCAGTTCAGCTACTTCCTTGCTAATTTTTTGTCTGGTTCATCTATCTTTTTTAGATAAGGGGGTGTTAAGGTCTCCTGTTAAGATTGTGCTCTTGGATATTAGGTTTTTCGTGTCTATTAAAATTTGTCTTACATAGTTGGGTGTTCCTGTGTTTGGTGCATAGATATTTATGAGTGTTACCTCTTTGTCTTGAATGTTTCCCCTAACCAATATATAGTGGCCTTCTTTGTGTGGTTTGATCATTCTTGGTTTGAAGTTGAGACTGTCTGAGAACAGAATTGCTACTCCTGCTTTTTTCTGAAGTGCTGGGGCATGTAGTATTGTTTTCCATCCTTTGAGCCTATGAATGTCTTTTTGAGTTAAGTGTGTTTCTTGTATACAGCATATTGTTGGATTTTGTTTCCTCATCCACTGTTCCAGTCTATTTCTCTTAATCGGTGAATTGAGTCCATTTATATTGATGGTTATAATTTAAATGTGTTGACTTATAATTGTCATGGTATTTACCTGCTGTTGTTTACTCCTTTGCATCCTCTGTTTAATTGTCTGTCCTGTTTAGTAGGTTCCTTCTGTTCTCACTTGTGGAGTTCTGGTCATTGTGGTCTCTCTAGAACATCTTTCCGTAGCCTGTGTAGAGATGGCTTTGTCATCATGAAATTCTTTAGTTGTTCTTTGTCGTGGAAGTGTTTCACTTCTCCATTAAACTTGAAAGAAAGTTTTGCAGGGTATAATAATCTGGGCTGGAATTTGTTTTCATACAGAACTTGAATTCTGCACCATGCTCTACTTGCCTTCATGGTTTGTGAAGAGAGGTTGACCATAATTCTGATGGGTTTTCCTTTGAATGTGATCTGCTTCTTCTCTCTAGCAGCTTTCAATATATTATTCATGTGTTGATTTTCTGGGGTCTTGATCATTATGTGTCTCATTGTGTTTTTAGTTAAGTTGAAGTTATTTGGCATTCTGTATTCTTTGATTACCTGAATGTTGGATTGTTTCCTCATATTTGGGAAGTTTTCTGCTACTACTTCTGCCCATATTCTTTTTATATCATTTGTACTGACTCCTTCATTCTCATTGATGCCAATTAATCTCACATTATTCATCTTGTCATCGTCTTGCCGGTAATGGATTATTTTTTCCTGCACCCTAGTTATTTATGAGATCCTTTCTCACCTTTTCACTAGCTGCACCAGTATCTTCAAGATCTGAAACTGTCTTTGCTTTCACTCAAATGGTCTTATAGACTTGTAATTGACATTTTTTTGTTCTTTTATATCTCCTTTACTCTGCTTCATGCATTCTATTTCTTTTCTGTATTGCTCGTTTCAGGCTTCAGGCATATTTCTGATTGCCTCTATTTTTTTCTTAATCAATGTCTTCTTTAGAGGTAGCTATTAATTCTTTTACTGCAGAGTTTTTTCCAAATTGGGTTTCCTCATATATTTCTGGAATTGACTCTCTACTTCAGATGCTATAATTTCAAAGAATTCTTTTTGTATTTCAAAAATTATTTCTGCTTTGAGTTCCTCTTTACCTTTCTGCTGTTGATTCTTTGCTTCCAATGCTGTTAATTCATACATTTTAGCTGTAATAGTGTTCTCTGCACTTTTTCTGGGTGGACAGTGTGTTTCCTCCATATGTTTTTGAATTTCATTCATTACTTTAGATGCTATGTATTCAAATATTTCTTTTTTATTTCAGGTGTTAATTCTTATCTGAGTTCCTCTATATCTTTCTGCTGTTGTTTCTTTGCTTCTGCCTCTATTAATTCATTCATTTCAGCTGAGCTAGTGTCTTCTGCACTTATTGGTGGACTCAAGGCCTAAGATTGTATTTTTCTCCTTGCCTTTGTCATTTTGTATGGCACTGACCTTTAACTTTCGGTGTAGAGCTTTGATGTAGTTATGACCTTAGTTCATTATGAGATTCAGGTGCCCGTCTATTAAATTCTAGATTATCCAGTTATGCCTGGCCTGGATCTAGTTGTTATGTTCAGCTCCTTTTTGCTGCAGCTCTTCTGGTACGACTGTGAGCTGGTGGTTCCCCCCTATTGGGTCCCTGGTCACTGGGCACCCCAGTTGTGGAAGCACTGGGGAGTACAGACGCTCTCCCTCACACTAACCAAGCTGGGCGAGGGTGGATCACATGCAGGGAGAGTCACAAATGTTCTCACTTTCATGGCAGGCTTGGGGGTAGGGGCTCCGGAGAGTTGCCAGGAAGGTATGTCTGGGTGTCTCAGGCTGATCGCTTGCTCGGAGGTCTTAGGGGTGGGGCCTCCGGATATGCCAGCGGGCACGCGGAGAAGCCAAAGACTCTCCCTCAGTCTCACCACACAGTCACCGAACCGGGGTGCTGAGAGAGTCAGAAAAATTTCCACTCGCTGGGCTGGCTTGGGGCTGCCATTATATTTCATTAGCTAACCAGGAAGAGTTCTTGACAGAGTTCTTACAGGTATGAAATGAGTTCAGGTGAAAAAACCTATAGCAATTCAATCATTACAGGTTCAATTTACATCACCTTACATCATAGTTGCCTCATCTTCTGATCAGGCCTTGTCCTATAGAGCTGATTGAAAGTGTAAGGCAGTAAAGGCCCTAGCTAAGACACTTTGGCCTCAGAGCTACTTCATGACTGCTCTGAGCTGTTGTCTCTCTTCTTGAGTAGACATTTTAAGCATTTAGTGACTTTGAGCACAATATATCCTGATGGCAGTCTGTCAAGTTCCAGAAATGCTTGCCTTCTGTTTCCCAAAATCAAAGGCCTTGTGACAGCTCAGCTGCCTCACACACAAGCCCATCCCTGACTAATTATTAGTCTTTGCTATGGAAAACAATTTTTTTCATGAAGAACTGGTAGCATTTGCCATGAATTAGACAGAGTTTGCTAACAACTTTAAAAAGACAACAAAACTAAAAAGGAGATCTGGCTTTATAAAATTTAAATCTTTTAAAGCTTATTATGGTGCTATTGACTTACCTCACTATTATGCTTTTTACCACCATTTCATGGAAATATATTGGGAGCACTTGTAGACTGTGTGCAGCTTTTGTTAACTTTTACCTTTATGTATAAGAATTGGTTATAGGGCCAGCGAGCTAGTTCAGTGGACTACGTGCCTACTTAAGCAAGTAGAGACAAAGGTTCAATCCTGAGCACTACATGCAATGCTGTCCCTGCCCCCGGGTGCACTGAACCAGTCACTGAGACCACGTGGTGGCACACACACATATAATCCCAGCACTGGTGAGGCTGAAACAGGAGGATCACTATGAATTTGAGATGCATAGTGCGACACTGCACTAAATACATAAAAAGGAATTGGCTATAGTTCAAGAAAGATGAACTCAACATAGACCACTCTCATCACCCTATCCTGTTAATGTTTGTATGAAAGCTAAGATAGATAACTGACACAAATTTGTTGTTGATTGGGACAATCTCTTTAACAAAACAGTTAATTTGTAAATAGATTGTGGCCTGGAAAACTGTGTTTTTAACTTGTTTCTAAATAATCTCATTCGGATATCTGAGTACACAAAATTAAAATTCCCTTATGATAGAGAATGTTTATTTAAGTCTTAAAAACTTAGAGTAGGCTCCAGGCAACTCCACCTACTAGTTAGTCGCTGTCAAAAAGAAGGGCTACATGTCAAAAATTCTGAAACCAAGATTAATATATTTATTAGATAGCTCCATCCTTTAATTGGTTTAACAAAAAGACAATCCACAAGCTCATTTATTTAGTCAAACTGCTACAAATAGCATAAGTCATCCTAGCAAATATTGAGACAGTGGAATTATTGACTATATCAGTCCTTTATTAAGATTATATTTTGATTAAAGGGACATTGGTTATATCTTCTTTCAATTTTTAAAAAGTAAAATCATATCAACTGTACTGTAAGAAATGAGATATCAGGACTTCTACTACCCACTTGTTCATCTGATTAAATGGCTATAAAAATCATTATTTTAGAAAATTCTTGTTTTTCCCCTGAGTGATATTTGAGCTTACTCATGGGGTGAGGATAGCCTTCACCCTTCTTTAGTTCTTTAATCCACACACAAAGATGTGAAAGAATTCCAGTATCTACCAATACTGGCGCTATTCCTCTGCTATATTTTCACTCTTATTTTTCTTCTTTATAACTTCATTTTGGCTGGATATGTGTAGGGTTTTTTGTTCTGTTAAGAAATCTTTATGTCACAATATTCAGTATGTGAGTGAGTGGACAGATAATAAACTAGGTAAATTCGTCCTGCTTAAGAATATGCCTGAACCCTGTCTGGCCTCCTCTCCAGACAGATGTTTCCACCACGTCCTCCATGCACCAACACACCGAAGCTGGTCACATCCTACATATATAGGTTTTTTTTTTTTTTTTTTTTTTTATATGCAGTGGACCCAAGCCAGGGTCAGGTGTGCACCAAGCAAATGTTCTGTCGCTGAGCTACATCTCCGAGCCACATACCAGTCTTCCTTGGGACAAGCCCCTCAACCACTTGTGGCCATTAATCAAAAGATGGAGGGACACCTACTTTATAGAACTCTCCTAAGAATTATGCACATTTATTCCTGAAATGCTCCTAAAATGGTGACTGGCACACGACTAATACAAAACAAATATTAGTTGTCCTGGTAGCAATAATTCCTACCCCCAAACACACACATCCATATTTGCACATATATTCTCTTCTGCCTAAAATACTGTCTTGTCCATAGAGCAAACTATTTATTTTTCTTGGTAAGGCCCTCCCTGACCCCAAAAGACAATTTATGAGTCCTTCCTCTTGGTATTTAATAAAATTAATAGGTCTTTATTATTATATTTAATACATTACACTCAAGTGAAGTTTAATTTTTTCAGGTATTTATATTCCTCAACACAGTCTTCTCAACGATATCTTTTGATACGTCATAGAAGAAATGGAAAGAGGGAACGAAAAGGAGGGGAACGAAGGCAAGAGGAGTGAAGGAAGGAGAGAAGAAATGAGTAAACAAATGAATCTCGTCTGTTGGCAGCTCTCGTGTCCTCCGTCATTCCTGGAAGATCCCCAACAGTGATGCATTGAACTCATTTACAAATTCTGTCAGAGCACTGATTAACAGTTCCCAAGTTTATCACTCAGGGCATAAATAACGCTGTTTCTGCAAGATATTAATTCATTCACAGTGACTAATTTGCTTCCTATTTGATGATAATGCCAACTATTGACTAAGGCAAAACCAGTCAGCTTGCCAAATCCTCCCCCTGCACCCCCATCACTTATTTAGAAAATAGCTTAGTAGGAAAGAAGCAGCCGCTTTTGTAATTGACATGGCTGAGCCAAAATTTGGTTCTTTAGGAAGAGTCACTGGTCATGTTTCAATGAAGACAAGGAAAGTAGAAATTGAACGCAGGAAAACAGAATAAGTAAGCATATCAATTTTCTTCATCATTTGATTCCTCTTTGATGATCTATACAGAGACAGCACTTACTGATTTAACCTGTCATATAGGAAGCTGAAAATTCAATTGGAAAAGTAAAATTCAAGGAAGAGAGAAATTTTATTATCTAGAATATTTTTTCTCTCATGCTATGATCAAGATGGTCCTCACAAATCCTATCCATGTAACAGAACTCTTGAGAGTGACTCAGAATGCCCTACTGTGTGAACCAGTATGTCAAACTCTAAATATGCTAAAATCAGACCTCCTGTCCATTGATCCTACCAGTACAAATGATTGCCAGTTTTTATAACGTGACTGATTTGCTTCCAGTCTGAAATATAGGCACGGTTACTACTTGCACACATGTGCATGGACAGCGCCCTCCCCCTGCCCTACCACACACACACACACATACACACACACACACACACACACACACACACATACACACACACACACCAGTTATTGTTTTACCAGCAGAGGGAATGACCAGATGTAGATTTAAAAGTCTATTCTTTTCCAGACCAGATTCTTTCCCAAGCCAATACTTTCTAAGAACAAATGCAAGCCTCTCAGTTGGGTATTCAAATTTCTTCATTTCTCATTATAAGCCTTTTGCACATGTACCATTGAAGCTTCTCTCTATTCAATGTGTCACCCATCATATGAACTTTGATTACTAATTATCTTACAGAAACTTCTTTAGATCAATAAAGGGTATGACCAGCCAACCAGCTACTCAAGCTCAAAATTTAAGAAATACCTTTAAACTTTTTCTTTCACTGCTACACTCCACCTACCATCTTTGTCTATGCACCAGCCATGCTGGGTTTCTTTGTATTCCTCTTACATACATTTTCACCTGACAATATGAACTCTTGCTATTCTTTTCATACCTTTGCTCTTGAACTTTGCTTGGCTGATATTTTCTCATTTAACGTTCAGCTTAAATGTCCCTGTATTCTCTGGATCCCTAATATAAAGTAGCTGCTAACTCACTACCAGTCCACCTAGCGTAGCATTTATCCGGTGTTTCTTTTTGTTAATTTTGTTTACAATGATCGTTCCCTACTAATTACCCCATATCTGGCATGGTAATGGCTGGTTGGCTGGTCATACCCTTTATTGATCTATGGGGTAATGGGATAGCAATAAATACATGTCCAATGAATGTACCCAATGTATGATTTTTCTGTTAGACAATGACAGTACAAACACTGAGGTAGACTAATACAGTTCCAGAAAGCCTATGAAATAGTAAGAGAAAGTTACCTAACTTAAGGAAAGTGTCCTTGATGAATGAGTCATTAAAATGATAAGACTACAAACATGAGCAAGGAAAAATTTAAACCTAATAAGTTACAGAAGCACCATGTTAAACCTAGTACTGAAAACCAGGGATTAATCAATAAATACCCAAAAGCATAAAATAATTAATGAACATAATATACTTTCTAGGATGCATTGTATGACAATAGTTTTATAAGACAATCTATGGACCATGGGTTGATGTAAGTAATGAACTAATTTATCAAAATTCAGTTCATTGTGTCTTCCCTAAAACTCACTAATTCACCTAAGAATAGAGCCAAGAACATAATGAGTTTCTCTTATAAACACAATCAAGTTTGAGAATGACTGCCCAGGAAGAGACAGCAAGATGATGAAAGTCCTAGAATGGAATCTATAGTTGAAGGACTTAAGGAGGTTGGCAGAATTTTATGAAGTAGATGAAAAAGTGAAAATAACTATGTTTCCAAATTGGCAGACAGGGTGACACCAATCATGAAGTATTGATAGAATATAGGATACCTGTGTATTAATATGAGGCTTGCTCATTTAAAAAATCCAGAGTAATAGAGCTTCGCCTGTTTAAGATAATGCAAAGACATATATGAATGGGAAATGTAAGACTAAGCTAACAAATTGTGTATTTCCAAAACCATGGAAAGTACTGTCCAAAAATAAATAACAAATGCATTGTCAGTGAATTCTATCACAAGAGAATGCTAAAGACAAACTAGTTTCATTTTTTATTGTCAAAAAACTATATGAAAGGCATGTTACTTCTGTTTATTTCATAGTAAAATGTGATTCAGTAAATAGTTCCTTTTTGTTATCATTGTACAAATAGTTTTCTGCGCATTAGATTCTTGAACTTGGCATTTTTCCACCCACAAAACATATATTACACTGGAACAGTGTAGAATCAAGAAAAGAATACCCGAGATCTAAGTTTAGGAAAGATTTGAATGCACAAGTCTCTTGTAAATAGTAATATTTTAAAAAGTTGTTTAGTCTTCCATAGATCAGCATTTATTTATCTTTGCAGAATCTAGAATCTATATTTAGAACCAGATTTTTTTAATGTGAAGATGGGCTGAGGCCAATAAATGCTATTCACAGGAAGAAATCTTCAAAATGTAACTGTTTTTGGCACATATCAGTCTTTGTGCTTTTGTGTTATGGGAAACCTGACATTTGGAATAGCCAATAAATAAAAGACTCAAAAATAAGTTTGCTTCCCCCCCAAAAGGACAGATGTCTAATACACATTTAGAGAATGTTCATTGTAAAGCCCCAGATTCCTCTGATCATGTCACATTGTCTTATATGACAAAAGCAGGTCAGCTGCTAGAAGCCAATTTGAATCACACCCGCTCATGCGGTCAACACCTGTAACTGTACTCCCGAGGGGTATCTCTGCAGCCACTTTGGAGGCTTTCTTTTTCTTTGCTTTGATGTAAAATTAGAGGCAATGTACTAAAAGATGCTGAGTGACAATTACATTTTCTGTTTTAAATTGAACAAGATGTAGGCCCGGTGAGATAACTCAGCAGTCGAAAGTGCCTGCTTAAGCAAACTTAGGCAAGCGCAGGGACTGCGGTTTGATCCCAGGCACCATGTGCTGTGCTAATCCTGCCTTCATGGCAGGCCGAGCCAGCCACAAACAAACAAACAAATAAGAGCAAGATGCAATAATCTTGTAAAAAAATGAAATTTTTATTACACAATTGAGATCACACAATGTATAAGTAAGAGTACAATAACCAATTGCTTAATTGTTCCTGTTAAGAAAGCTATTAGCTTGTCTTGCCAACAAAACAAATCCAAAGCAGAAATATTTAATGCCAACAATTCTCCCTTCCCCATCCCCAAAATCTGGTGAAATTAGATAAGAATGAAAAAATTTCTTTCATAGGTGACCCTTCCTGAATCATCTTCCTTACAGAAATTCTGGGTCAAGAAATTGATGCTCACTAGAGAAAACAGCTTGAAGTCTCTGAAGCAAGGTAGTAACTACTGGTAAACAAATTCCAATTCAAATATTAAGAGAAGGGTCTTGAGGTAGTTACGCAATCTGTCACTAAGCGACTGTAGCCAGCTTTGCCTTTGCACAACATACCCTGTTTCACTGACCACTGCTGGAGGCATTCTCAGCTTGATCCAACAATGAGAGGATTGCAATCTGATTGCTCTCAGGGCCTCCGGATTCTCTCAGCTCCACACATAGTGCACAGCAAATAGTTTGTTTTTCTGGTCTTCTCAGGGATAGTGCTATTTAAAAGTTACTCTGTGGAGAGGCAGAAAAACAAGAATCCCTTCCCATAGGTCCAGAGCACTGGATTTAAATGTCAAGTGCTCCAAAAGAGAAATAACTTTTCTGTCCCCTTGGTATGAATTGTCTAATTTTGAAAATCTCTTCATTTTAGTACCAAAATATTTCTATTATTTTTATCATTTTCTCCACAAGAATAAATATTTTGTCATACATTAAAAGGAAAAAGTGTTTTTCCTTATGAAAAAAGGCCTGTTTTGTGGTTTTTCTATTTGTCAGACAAAGAAAATATATTGAGAAAGGGAATGGTGAATAGATATGAGAACAGAAATAGCTCCTGAGAGACAAAAGGGGTCCCAAATGGGTTGCCATCCAGCCCAATTCTCCAAGGAAGTCTTATAAAGCAAAATCTCAAGGCAGTTATGACATGGGATAAAATTATGATCTACCAATAGGAATAGAAGTAAAATAACTTGTAGGTAGTACTGATCTAATGGAAAGCAGGTGGTGTAGCAAGTATACATGGATCATGGATGCCATCATCAAACTTGATTGATAATCTGTAGTCTTAGTCTCAGACTTTGTCTTAGTGGGTGGGGGAGGATACCTCATCCCTAACGAGTGAATGTTTTATTTATATGGGAAATCTCAAAAGGGTATATACCAATAATCTCAAACTTGCATATATCCTTTAGAGGAGCATGTAAATATGGCCACCGTGACTTTACTGTTCTTCAGAAAAATTTCCAGTCAGTTTGGGTGTGTTCTCATCTTCTGCACTGACCATTTCAAGGGCCTAACCTTGTTTGGCTGCCTGTATTTTTACTTACCTGACCTGTATATAATATTCCCCCTCTGAAAATGTGTGCTTAACTGCCCAGAAAGAGCAAGGAATGAAGACTGTTCTGGCTACTTCTGGCTGACAGGGGAATCACTTCTGTGATTGGCAGTCAGAGGAATTCCACAGAGGGTCTCCCTGAAGGCCCTCAGCAGACACTTGGCATTCTTATCTTAGGAAGATGCAAGTATCTTCAGTTATCCCCGTGGAACCGCCAATTGATACCGGAATTCCAAATAACAGAAGGGAAATAAATGTAACTCCCCACCTTAATGTCCAAAATGCTGAATTCCTGATCCTTGAAGTTAAAGAATGAATTATAAGGAACAATGGAAGTTAAGAACGTGAAAACTTATTGGGAAAAAGGACCAGTAAATAGGAACAGCTCCTGAGAGACAGGAGGGTTCCCACGTGAGTTGCCTTAGATTCTTGAAGTAATATAAGATTAAATTGTGATATTTGAATTAGATCAAGTTTTGTCTTAAAACCATGCCAATTTGTAACCAAAGGTACATTTTTGTTTTGGAAATAGAATATTTATAGACCTTGTGTGAATAATAGATCATATTTAAATTAATTGTATTTAATTATTTAGCAAAATACTAATAACCAATTCATTTCATGTACTAATGATTCTTTTAAAATTTCAGGGACCGGCCCCTCCTTTCACTACTGCTGGAATTCATGTGAATTGCACAGGGAGGCCAAGAGAGCAGTTTCTCACTTTGCCCCTGCCATGATCGAAGTGAATCATGTGGGAAGGCCCAGAGGCAGGCAGGAACACCAGCCTCACAGTAGGACCCCCAGCCAAGGTGCACAGGAAGGAGAGCTGGAGCTAGTGGCAGGAAATTGTCAGAAACAACAGCAACAATATGAGCCAACAGCGGTAAATTAGTTGAGCCAGCACTGAACTTAGAGATGAAGACACACAGAATAGAAGCAGGCAGGCTGGGACACCTCCCACTTTTTTTTTCTTTCTTTTTTTGCTCTGTTCTGTTTTTATTTTCTTTCTGTATGTTTGTTGTTCATTTATGTGTTAGCTAATTTTGTTTCCTGCTATTCTTTTTCTTCTTTCTCTCTGTTTTCTGTTCCCCTTGTTGCAGAATTAGATTTCTACCTTTTCTTTTTATTTTATGCTACTTAACATGTTCATCTCCATTATCAATTATCTTGCTTAATTTGGGTGTCACCCTTGTGCAGGAACCATGCTAATCTTCTCTATATTGTTCCAATTTTAGTATATGTGCTGCCGAAGCGAGCACTATCTTGCTTGATTTTATGATATTTTCATGTAAGTGAATAGTGTATATTCTCTTTCTGGTTCACTTAAATTCTCCTAGGCTTTCCCTTCCAATCCTTCTCGTTTGTGTTCTACAGTTACCTGAAACTCTGCTCCCCAAACCTATGACAACTATAATTAACTTCATCTCTTCAACCTACCCTCAGCCAAGTCCAAGAACCACACCACACACAACCAGTCCTCAAAATGGCACAGATATGGTATCAAAAAGCCTTGTTCACAAAGATACAAGTTTCTGAAGGGGAAAGATTCCGAGTTCCTTAGGCATATGTATTTCACCAGGAAGCACAACAAGAAGGGCTTCAAGAAGATGCAGGCAAACAATGCCAAAGCCACGTGTACCTGTGTCCTTGTGCTGAGGCAATCAAGGCCCTTGTCAAGCCCAAGGAGGCCAAGTCCAAGATCATCCCAAAGGAAGTAAACTACAGGTTTGCTCAACTTGCCTATATTGAGTACCCCAAGCTCAAGAAGCACATCTATGCCCACATTGCCAAGGGTTTCGGGCCTTGCTGGCCAAAGACCCAGGCCTCAGCCAAGGCCCAGCCTCCAGCTTATCCTCCAGCCCAGGCTCTCAAAGGTGTCCAGGCTCCTGTGAACTCTCCACAGTAAGGGAGAGTGATGTGAAGTCAGAAGAACTGCTGTGACCCCTGGTCTGCCATCTGGAAGGGACTGATGTCGTCCTGTGCTCTTTGTATGAATAAACCTGAGGCAGGAAAAAGAAAAGAAAAAGAGAGGAACTCAGAAAAATTATGGAGGCTGTAAATGTTCAACATATACAAGAAACCCAAACAGAAATCCAGGAAATTAAAAACTCCATTGAAAGTGTATGAAACAGATTGAATAAAAGTGAGAATAGACTTTTAGCTCTAGAAGACACGACTGTGACTAGCAACTGGAAAATAAAAGTGATCTTACAAGTAGCAAGAGATCATGAAAAATCAGCCCAACAGCAGAAAAATGAAATAAATAAGAATAGTAAAAAATGGATTAGAGTCAGTGAGAATCATAGCACAAAAGACATCAAAAACCTATTCACAAAAATAAAATGGCATAAAACTTTCTAAACGTGAATAAAAATGAAGCAGTTCCATTTAAGAATTTGGCAGCCAGGTGTGGTGGTGCAGGCCTGTAATCCCAGCACTTGGGAGGCTGAGGCAGGAGGATTGTTGTGAGTTCGAGACCAGCCTGAGCTACAAAGTGAGCTTAAGGCCAGCCTGAATTGCATAGTGAAACCGTGTCTCAAAAAAAAAAAAAAAAAAAATTTGGCAGACTTTGGGAATCCTGTGGGACTCTGCCAAGCTCTGGCCTTCCTTAGCCCCAGTGCACAGGCACAGAGCTTCTGCTAGTGCCACTCCAAGCTTTTAAGAACTTAGAACTCTGGGTGGCCTCAAGGACACAGGACAGCTACAATCTGTGGGCCCAGCATCAATGGTCACTGAGCTTTTGCGGAGCCACTGAAGAATTTTGGCAGACTCTGAGCAGCGTGCAGGACTCTGGGTGATTACTTGGGGCTTCAAAAATGCCAAAATGCAGGCACAAAAGGCAATCTCAGTCCTGTAGCCCACTTACAACAAATCCATGAGACAAAGACATATAGTAACTTAGAAATTACACACCTCTGAAATGATAGCAACCGAAGTAAAGAAATAGGTTCATCAGGCTTTAGAAGAAATAAGAGCAAAAATAATCTCTCAGGTCCAAAAAGAAAAGACAATAATCATGAAAGAATTGTTTAGCAGAGCAAAAGAAAACATAGATAGAAAAAACAGAGAAAAATAGAAAAATTATGGAAACACTGAATGAGCAATACAGGAAAGAATTAAAATGCATTAAACACAGGGGGGACTCGGCCTCAGTGCTGCCTAAAGCAAACAAGCTACCTCAGTCCTGAGATAAACTTCCTGTCTGGTTAAGATCAGCTATTAGTCATGAGGCAACCTTGTGTCACATGTTACTAACTTTGCAAAAGTATAAAGTACTGCTTTTAGTGGAAAAAATGAATAAAAATAAAAATTGTTTTAAAAGAAAAAAAAAGCACGAAACAGATTCAAACAAGAATCCAGGATATTAAAAATGCCATTGAAAGCTGCCAAAATTGCTTAAATGAAACTAAAGATAGAGTCTCAGACCTTGAAGACAGTGTTGCAGCTAATGCATGTATAATAAAAGATTTCTTAAAACTAACAAACAACCTGCAAATAACAATTCAACAGCTACAAGATGATGCAAATAAAAATAATATAAGAATAATAGGGATTAATGAAGCAGCAGCAGATGGTACAAATGACATTAAAAGACTACTTAGAGAAGTACTAGCAGAAAATTTTCCAAATATGAGAAAAGGACATGACACACAGAGAAGCGAAGGACATGGAGCTCCACACAGCCATAATCACGTAATTCTACACCTAGACACATAATAATTAAGAGCTTAGAAACTCATCAAAAGAATAGAACATTAAAAGCTGCTAAAGAGAAGAAACACGTCAGTTACAATGGAAATCCCATCAAAATCATGGCAGATATCTCAACTCAAACTACTTGAGGGAAGTATCTCAGGTCCTGAGAGAAAATAACTTCCGACCCAGACTGACGTACTCTGCAAAGCTATCTATCATAGTCAATGGTGAAACAACATAATTTTGTGACTAAAAACAATTGAAGAAATTCATCATCACCAAGCCAGCCCTACAAAGAATACTGACAGATATTCTAGAAAGAGACAAAAGTGATCACAGAAAGGAACCACCAAACAGAGCAAGTAATTAAAAAGAGGGGAAAATTATGGAACCTATAACAAGAAAATAACATGAGCAAGATAAGCCAATACGGATCAGTTAAAACCATTAATGTAAATGGCCTCAATTCACCAAGCAAAAAAGAAAAACAGACCAGCAGAGTGGATTAAGAAACAAAATCCACCAATACACTAAAAACAAGAAACAGATTTAACTCAAAAGAAAATTCACAAACTAAAAATCAAAGGGTAGAAAACAATCCTCCATGCCACAGGAAATCAGAAAAAAGCAGATTTAGTTATCCTGGTTGCTGACAATATTAACTTCAAACAAAAAAAATCATCTGAAGAGATGAAGTAGTTCACTACATGCTTATTAAGGGAAAACTGCCGGCCGGGGAGATGGCTCAGTGGAATAAGCACTTCCCCAGCAAGTGCAAGGACCTGAGTTCAATCCCCAGTTCCACCAAAAAAAAAAAAAAAAAGGGAAAACTGCAAGAGAAAAAGATAACAACAATAAATACATATGCACGCCATGTAGGAGCACCTTCACACATAAGACAAATTTTAACAGGTATGAAAAATCAAATGCACAATAATACAATAGTAATGGGGGACTTTAACACACCACTGTCACAAAAAGATACATGAACTAGGCAAAATTAGGCAAAGAAATAACAGAACTAAACCAAACTTGTGAAGTAATGGACTCGGTAGGCCTTTGCAGAGTGTTTCACCCAGCAAAAGCAGACTACAGATTCTTCTTAACTGCACATGGGACATTCTCCAAAAATATACTATATACTAAAACACACAGCACTCTTAAGTAAATGAAAAGGAATTGAAATTATCTCATGCATGCTATCTGACCACAATGCAACAAAACTGAAAATTATTGTCAAAACAAACTACAAATACACCATAAACATGGAAATTAAATAATAACCTCATAAACAATCAATGGGTCACAGATGAAATTAAAAAATATTTACAATCCAATGAAAACGCAGATAAATCTTACCGAACCTGTGAGATGCAATGAAAGCTGTCTTATGAGGAAAATTTATAGAAGTATATTCACACATTTAGAAAACAGAACAAGCCCAAATAAATGATCCTATCCTCAAGCTCTTAGAAAAAGAAGAGCTAGTCATCCCAGACACAAAATAAGGCAGGAAATTATAAAAATTACAGCACAAATTGATTTATTGGAGACAAAACAATACAAAGAAGAATCAAAGGGTTGTTTCTTTGAATAAATAAAATTGATAAATGCCTAGTCAACCTAATCAAAAAAAAAAAATGAAAGAGATGTGCTATTTCTGTTCAATGAAGTATTACTCAGCTATAAAGAATGATAAACTTGAAGTATATATATTGAAGTGGATGCCACTTGAATATATACTCACAAGTGAAATAAACCAGACACACATGTGCAAATATCATATAGTCTCCCTAGTATAGGAAGATACAAATAGAAAAATATAACAACAACCAAAAAGAATTTAGTCAGATAGTTAGGGAACTGCATTTGTTACAGGGTACTAATCAGCTTCTCTTCTAGAGGGTTAACAACCTAAGTCTGCAGATCAAAATGGGAGAAATGGAAGGACTTCAAGGTCATCCAACATTTTTGCCCTAGCCTTTCAAGGTCAGTGAAAACTCAGGACATTGGAGAACCTGTACTGTAACATCATGTAACTACTCAGTTGTGTTCCAGATTTTCTGACCAAGGAGATTATGGAGCCACAGAGGAATGGGAATGATCATGTATAGTGGGCCTAAGGAGAGTCACATGGAGAGAAAACTTTCTCTCATGCTTTCACAGAGAGCAAACTGGTCAAGCAATGGCCGTGACTGTCACATGGCTGACACTGACAAAGGATCCACAGAGTGAGGTACGGGATTACACGATAACCCCTGAGGGGACATGACTGACCTCATCAGATACAAAAGTTACATTTTTTGTTATATAGGTCTTGCTTTATCTTGGTCTTAACCATCCAGCAGAAAAGTATAAAAATGAAGTATACACCATGGGACCATAATAATAAGTTGAGCTGTAAATAGCTCCAGTCAACAACTTCTTCGGATAACCCACTATTATTGTGGACTGCTGGACTGTGTTGAACTGTTTCACTGAATTCATGCACCTATAATAATTAAATGACAATAGAATACTCATCTTTCACAAGACTAAACAAAAAAAAGGAGATACAAAGGAAGAACTGTTCTGTGTTTGTATAAACAGTACAGTTAGGATAAATATGCAGTACTTCTGTATAATTCTATGAGAAGAAAGATTTGCACTAATAGTGTTTGGACAGAATATCCTATCAGCTTCTTGTACTGTGGATAACCACGAGGAAGATAACAATGTAAAAAGTATAAATTATTGAAACTGTACTATAATTCAGCTTTTAAAAAAAGATAAGGATATAGCTACATTCTGTTAATTAATTGATTTAAGGAATCTGCTCTAATAGTGTTTGTAAATAGAATATCATGTATGCACTTGTACAACAAAAAAACCACTACAAAAACAATTTGCAATGTATTAATTATTGAATCTGTCCTGCTAATTTGATTTCACACTGCTGCATTACTATTTGTTGTTCAATAAAATAAAATTTAAAAAAGGAAAGAGAAAAAACAAATTCATGCAATAAAGAATGAAAAAAGTGAAATCATTTCAGAACATAAGAAAATTCAGAAGGTTTTAAGTACCTACTTCCAAAATCTTTACTTCCAAAAACACAGAGGAAATGGACAGTTTCCTAGATACATATGAAATATCAAACCTAAGTCAAGAAGATGTGCAGACTGTGAATAACCCAATGACAAGAAGCAAAATTGAAAATGTACTAAAATAAAAACCATATTAACAAACAAAAGCCCAATAGATTCACAGCAGATTTCTACAAGAAATTTAGAAAAGATTTAATGCCAACTTTTCTCAAACTCTTCAATTAAATTGAAAGAATTGCTTATTCTCCCAAACTCATTCTGGAAGCAAGTATCAATCTGATTCCAAAATTAGAGAAAATCCAAATAAAAAAGAGAACTAAAGGCCAATATCTTTAATGAATTTTGATGCAAAAATCCTTGAAAAAAGAAAAATACTAGCAAACAGAATGCAGCAAATCATCAAGATGATTATACAACACAATCAAGTGGAATTCATTCCAAGAATACAAGGATGGTTCAACATACACAAATCCACAAATACAATACATCACACCAAAAGAACCAAGAACAAAAATTATATAATCATCTCAATAAATACAGAAAAAGCTTTTGACAAAGTCCAACACTCATTCATGATTAAAAAAAAGAAAACCTACAGAGTATGAGAATAGGTGGTCTCCATCTCAACCTAATAAAAGCCATATATGAGAAACCACAGTCAACATCATACTAAGTGGAAGAAACTGAAGGCCTTCACTTTAAGATCAGGAACGAGACAAGAATATGCAGTGCCTCCACTCCTATGCAATATAGTTTGGAATTATTAGCCATAGTAATTAGACAAGAGAGAAAAATAAATGGAATAAGGATTTCAAAAGAAGAAGTGAAATTATCATTGTTTGCAGATGACATGATACTCTACATAGAGGACCCTAAATACTCAGCAGCACTTTGTGCACAAACAATGAACACCTTGGGAAAGAAATTAGGGAAACCACGCCTTTCACAATAACGTTTAAAAAATGAAAATATAGGGATCAATCCCATAAAGGATATAAAAGATTTATACAGTGAAAATTATGGTAGTCTGAGAAGAGAGAATGAAGAGGATTTGAGAAAATGGAAAAATATGCCATGCTCCTGTATAGGAAGAATCAAATTTGTGAGGATATCCATACTCCGAATTATTGTACAAATTCCTGATTAAAATAAAATTAGTACACTTCACAGAACTAGAGAAAACTTTCCTCAAATTCATTTGAAACCAGAAGAGAACCATAATATCAAAAGCAAGCCTGGGAAACAAAAGAGCAGGCGGTATCACAATCCAAGACCTGACATTATATTATAAAGCTAGTAGTAAAATAACCATGGTATTGGAAAAGAGACAGACTGAGGATCAGTGGAACAGATTAGAAGATGCAGACAACTGCAAACACAATCAGCCACCTTATCTTTGACAAAGGGGCAAACCTGGCTCCCTGGAAGAAAGATGGCCACGTTAATAAATAGTGCTAGAAAAACTGGCTTTCCACATGCTGAAAGCTAAAACTAGACCCATGCCTGTCAACACTTACAAAGTTACAGTCAAAATTGATTAAAGATTTAAATATTAAAACAGAAATACTAAATCTTCTGGAGGAAAATGTAGGTAGAAATCTTAATTACATAGGGGTAGGTAGAAAGCTCATGAATAAAAGCCAAACAGCTCAGGAAACACATCCAAGAATCAACAACTGGGATCTCACCAATTTGAAGTTTTTGTACTTCAAAGCCAATCTCCAGGGCCTGGGGAGATAGCTCAGTAGAATGAGCACTTGCCTGGCAAACACAGGGTCCTGAGTTCAATCCCCAGTACTACAAAAAAAAAAAAGCCAATCTCCAATCTCCAACAGAGTAAAAAGAAAAGCAACAAACTGGGAAAAAATTATAGTCAACTGTTCCTCTGGTGAAGACCTTCTAACTATAACATACAAACAATTGAAAAAATAAGGCCCTAAATTCAAAGACCCAATCCAAACATAAGCATTTGAGATGAATATATACTTCTCTGGGGAAGAAATGCGAGTGACAAATAAATATATGAAAAAAATGTTCAACATCTTTGGTCATTCATGAAATGCAAATAAAAAAACAGCACTGAGATTCTGTTTTACTCCATAAAGATTGATTAATATCAAGAAGCCAGCCAATAATATCGTATAGTCTCCCTAGTATAAGAAGCGAAAAGCAGAAATACAAATGGAAACGTACAACAACAAATAAAATCAATTGAGTCCGATAAAGCAAAGTGAATGGCATATGCTGCAGGATACTAATCAGCTTTTCTTCTGGATGGTTAACAACCTAAGTTCACAGATCAAAGTTGGAGAAATAGTGCGTCTGGGACCACTGCAAAGTTAGGACTTTCCTTTTTACACCTGAGGCTGCCCGCAGTGGCTCTGCAGCCGTCATCAAGCCACAGAATGAATATATTGAATTACATTGTAAATGCTATGGGTACCGCTTGGATTACCATGAGAAAAAGAGAAAGAAAGTCGAGAGGCTCATGAACGTTCAAAGGAGGCAAAAAAAAAAAAAAAAAAAAAACAATGATTGGCCTGAAAGCTAAGCTCTACCATAAACAGCGTCATGCAGAAAAAGTACAAATGAAGAAGACTATCAAGATGCATGAAAAGAGAAACACCAAACAAAAGAATGATGAAAAGACTCCACAAGGAGCAGTACCTGCCTACCTGCTGGACAAAGAAGGACAGTCTCGTGCAAAAGTACTTTCCATCATGATTAAACAGAAACAAAAAGAAAAGGTAGGAAAATGGGAAGTCCCTCTGCCCAAAGTGTGTGCCCAAGGAGAAACAGAAGTATTAAAAGTTATTTGAACTAGAAAGAGAAAAATGAAGGCATGGTAGAGGATGGTTACTAAAGTCTGCTTTGTTGGAGATGGCTTTACAAGAAAACCATCTAAATATGAAAGATTCATTAGGCCAATGGGCTTACGTTTTAAGAAGGCCCATGTAACACATCCTGAACTGAAAGCCAACTTTTGCCTGCCAGTACTTGGTGTGAAAAAGAATCCTTCATTGCCACTGTATACAACTTTGGGTGTTCTTGCCAAAGGAACAGCGATTGAGGTGAACGTGAGTGAGTTGGGCCTTGTGACATAAGGAGGCAAGGTTATTTGGGGTAAATATACACGGGTAACCAACAATCCTGAAAATGATGGATGCATCATTGCAGTCTTACTAGTTTGACAGATGTTTCATACAGTAACTTACACTTATTGAAGACTACAGACCAATCAGGAAAGTCATAACTTGAATACTGTGGAACAACTCTCACGACTACATTCATCAAGAAAACTATTTATTAAATTGTAAAAATATTAAAATGGGCCAGTTTTACAAATTGGTCTTTTATTAGGGTCTGCTAAGGGCTTAAGTGTTAGTGAGATTGAACCATTTGAAAATGTAAACATAAGTCTTTGCATTAAAGAGTGGATACTCAGCAACACAGATATCTCATTCCCCAGTATTTAAAGTCAGTGCAAACTTAATTTAGGGGTCTAGGGCTAGAATCTGCTGAAGCCATTCTACCTCATCTTTTGTCATTATTTCTAACAACAAAGGTAATATTTAAGTTTGTTCACAATATAGTCTGTAATACTTTAAGAACGGAATTAGAAGTTTTAGATAATTCCAGCTTGGTTGCACTAATGTCCTAAAAACAAACTTTTATTTGCAGTTCAATAATGTAAGAAGATTTTGGTAAGCACACTATTGTCTTACGTAATATGTACTTCAATGCCCACTGTGCAGGGCGTCATAGTGTTATGTGTTCCTCCTGTATGACGAACTTCACCAACCCCGCATTCAGCCATTTCTCCAAGAAAATCTGTTTAATTCAGTGAAGAATGGTTCTAGAAATCAACACATAGGTGCTCAGTAGTCCTTGGGAGGTGGCAGCTGTCATCTGCTTCTGCTGACTGCACATAGAATATACTGCATATACACAACACATTTATAAAAATCTATCTACATATGTACATGTAAAATACTGCTTCATTATTAAGTTGAATGTGTGACTTGAGGCTGATGACACCAAATATATTTCTACAGGGGTAATTTTGGCCACTGCCTGTAGACAATCTATACCCTCCACTTCTACAAGTAGGGCTCCTCTAGAATACTGCCCACAGCACACCCTCTGTTCAGTTAATAGTTCAGTTCCAGTATATTGGAATTGAGAGACTTGGATTTTTTGATCCTACCCTTGTACCTCATTAGGACCATTTGTTCCGATTGAGGTATATTTGAAGCTCCCCCAACCTTTAGTCTCACTAGCTCTTCTCATTTGTAACAGTAATTTCCTCCTGCTTGGTTCCCTGACATTGTAGATTCATTTGTAATACACTTAGGATTTTTCTCAATGGTTCAGCTCTTGCTCTTCTGTAGGCTCACAGTGCTGGGATTGACCACCTTTTAAGTATCATTTCAATTTGCATATAGTAAGGTTTAATCTTGGTGCTATAAATTTTTAGGAGTTTTCATGAATGTACTGTACTTTTATCTGGATCTAGCAGGACTGCTGTAATAGTCTGCTTTCTTATTGCTGAATACAGTATCAGATACCCACAACATACTATCGTATAATATTAACTGATTCATGCTTCAAGTCTATAAAAGAATAGTGTAAGGGGAGAAATATCATGGGGTAAGGACTTGAATGAACAAAGCTGTACAGTTTGTGGTGTCCAGGAGCCAGTGCTGGAGAAGTGTGTATGAAGCCAGTTTTGTGCTTCTATAACAACAGTCTCACAGCAAGGAAGATGTTCTACTGAATTTATAGGTGTTCCTTATTATAATTTAGTTAAAATATAAAATGAACTTTTAAAACTCTGTTGTGGTCTTTTCAGAGCCAAACATCTATTTATACCATAATTAATCTCCAAAGCAATATAATGACATGATCACATTTTCCCATAACACGAGGCTATCCTGCTGATTTCTACTGGTCTATTGATAGCAACAGTTAATGTTTACTATTTTTGTTCATTCTCATTTGCGAACAGATTGCATGCTTCTATCTGGTAGTCTGAACCAGTAATTTGATGGAAACAATAGGCAATAAAAGGTATTCTTGACTTCCTATAAAGGTGCGTAGTGGAATTCCACACTGTTTCTAATATATAGGTTGCTGTTTTGAACAGCTAAACTAATTGCAAGGTAAACAGAGAGGGAGGAGAAAATTTGTCCATTAAAAATCATGTAGGATATACAGGCCGGGCGTGGTGGCGCATGCCTGTAATCCCAGCACTGGGGAGGCTGAGGCAGGAGGATTGTTGTGAGTTCGATACCAGCCTGAGCTACAAAGTGAGCTTAAGGCCAGCCTGAACTGCATAGTGAGACCCTGTCTCAAAAAAACAAACAAACAAAAAGAAAAAATCATGTAGGAAATACAACAAAATTATAGCACAAGTGATTATGCATTCAGAGAAGCTAATTCAAGAGCATAAGCCTATCAGAAGAGTACTTAATAAAATTGAATATGTCATCACTTATGGCTTTCAGAAATGATAGCTGTTGCACTTATTTCATTTCATTTTCTTATTTTTCAATGAACATGATGATTTATTACTTTAAACAATGTGTATATACATAGGTGTAGAGTTTCCAACTTTTACAATATATTGCCATATCAATGAATACAATTTCTTCAAAATCCAAGGATGCATAGACTAACCAGCATGCTTCCATCTGTAATAATTCAAATGTACCCATTGTCACATTTTTCTATCCCCATGATGTAGTGGACAATGGGTGGAACCTAAAGTAAACAACTCCTGTACTTAAAGGATAGTAAATAAAATATTATGAAACCCCCCCAAAAAATAAATAAATAAAAAATAATATAAGAAGGTTGTGTGTTAGGGGTGCATCTCAAGTGTTGTGATCTGCATTAAAAGGTCATGGCTTAAAATAAAAAACAAAGTTGGAGAAATAGAAGAGCCACAGGCCAGCCAACATTTTGGCCCTAGCTTTTCAAGGTCAGTGGAGACTCCATACATAGAAGAACCTGTACTGCAACATCATGAAACTCGGGTGAGCTCCAAATTTTCTGAACAAGGAGATTATGGAGCCACAGAGGAAAGAGATCGAAGTTCTATAGTGTGCCTGGGGAGAGTCACATGGAGAGAAAACTTTCTCTCAGGCTCTCACAGAGAGCAAACTGGTCAAGCATTGGCCGTGACTCATCCACATGGATGTCACAGATAAAGGATCTACAGAATAAGGTACAGGACTACAAGATAAACCCTGAGGGGACTTCACTGACCTCATAAGAAACATAAAGTACATGTGTTGGTATATAAGTCTTGCTCTATCTAGGTCTTAACCACCCAGTAGAACAGTATAAAAATGAAGTATACATCACGGGCCCATAATATTAAGTTGAGCCGTAAATGGCTATGGTCGACAACATCTTCAGATAACTCACTATTGTTGTGGAAGGCTGGAATGGACTGTGTTGGATTGTGTTGTTGAGTTCAAGCACCCAAGTTAGTTAAATGATAATGGAGTGCCCATCTCTGACAGGTGTAGAGCAAGCAAGGGGTATAGAATGGAAGAATCATGATGCGTGTGTATGGACAGTACAGTTGGGATAGATAACGCTGTGCTTCTACATAATTCTATGAGGGGCAAGATTTGCACTAATGGTGGTTGGACAGGATATTATGTTGGCTTCTAGTACTATGGACAACCACTAGGAAAATAACAAGGTAGAAAGTATTAATTATTGAATCTTTGATATAATTCAGGTATAAAAAATAAGATATGCAAACAGCTACAATCTCTTAATTTACTGATAAGAGACATACGGTATAATAATGTCTGTAAGTATAATATCATGTATGTACCTTCTATGATACCAAAACATTATGAAAACAGTTTGCAATGTATTAATTTATGAAATCCATCTTGTCAAGGTATCTTAAAACTGTCTCATCGATATTTGTACTTCAATAAAACAAAAGTAAAATAAAAATAAAATAAAATAAAAAAGAAGTCAGCCAATAACAGATGTTGGAGAGGTATGGAGAAAAAGGAATGCTTCTGCACTATTGGTGAGAGTGAAGACTGGTACAACCACTATTGAAATCATCGTGGTGATTCCTTCAAAAGCTAGGATTGAGGGCTGCTGAGATGGCTTAGCAGACTAAAGCCCTTGCTTAGGCAAGCTTAGGCAATTGCAGAGACCACAGTTCGATCCCCACACCATATGCCATGCCAGCCCCTCCCCCAGGGTGCTCTGAGCCAGCCAGAGTCTGGGTATAGTGGCATATGCCTGTAATCCCAGCTTTGGGGAGGCTGATAAAAGGAGGATCGCTATGAGTCTCAGCTGTGTAGTGAGACCCTGTAACAACCAAGTACATTTTTTAAAAAGCAAGGATTGGAGATCCTATTCAAGCAAGCTCTTCCCCCCTGGGTATTTTTCCAGAAGAACTGAAAACCTTGTACTTCTGTGACATATGTGCATCTATCTTTATGCCAGCTCAATTTGTCATAGCTAAATCCTGGAAACAACCCAGATGCCCATTAACTGAACAATGGTTAAGGAAGATGTAGTATTTTTACACAATGGAGTATTCTTCAGTTATAAAACTGGAAAAATTTGAGTCTTTTGCCTCTCACAGCGATTGCAATACATTGATTTCCATAGAGACAGTACCAGGGCAAGTGAGTGTCAGATGGGCACTGGGAGACTCTGTACCTCACTAAGGAAAACAAGTAAACATGGGCAAAAGAGATCCTAAGAAGCCTAAAGGCAAGATGTCATCATATGTGTTCTTCTGCAAACCTGCCAAGAGGAGCAGAAGAAGCACTCAGATGCTTCTGTTACCTTCTCAGAGTTTTCTAATAAATGCTCAGGGAGTTGAAAGACCATGTCTGCTAAAGAAAAATGAAAATTTGGAGACATGGCAAAAGTGGAAAAGACTCACTATGAAAGAGAAATGAAAACTTATACTCCTCCTAAAGGAGAACCAAAAAATAAGTTCAAAGATCCCAATGTACCCAAGAGGCCTCCTTTGGCCCTCCTCTTGTTCTGTTCTGAGTATCACCCACAAATCAAAGGAGAACATCCTGGCCTCTCGATTAGTGGTGTTGCAGAGAAACCTGGAGAAACGTGGACTAGCACTCCAGCAGACAGCAAGCAGCCGTGCGAGATGAAGGCCGCTAAGCTGAAGGGAAGGCATGAAAAGCACACCGCTGCCTACCAGGCCAAAGGAAATCCTGATGCAGGATAAAAGGGAGCCGTTAAGACTGAAAAAAAAGCAAGAAAAAGAAGGAAGAGGATGAGGGTGCCTAAGATGAGGAGAAAAAGTAGAAAGAAGAAGATGGAGAGGATAAGGAAGATAAAGAAGAGGAGGATGAGTCAGTTGGTTCTAGGGCAGTATTTTTTCCTTGTCTATAAAGCATTTAACCCCTGTACACAACTCACTCCTTTTCTAAAAAAAAAAAAGATTGAAATGTAAAGCTATAGAAAATTTGTTTTTAAACTGTACAAGTTTGTTTTGTTTTGTTTTTTGCATAGTTAACACACTACCGAATGTGGCTTTAGATAGTCCTGGTGGTATTTCCAACAGCTACTAACTTTGCCTGGTACAGTACGGCGGTTGTAAGTTGGCATGGAAATTTGAAGCAGGTTCTTATTGGTGCACAATACAAATTAGTTTTATATGGGGACAACAGTTTTCATCTTCAGTTGTTTCTGATATACCTTATATGAAATAGTTGTTTTGTTAACTGAATACCACTGTGTAATTGCAAAAAATAAAGTTGTAATTCTTTTGTTGACATTCTGAGTGCTTTTAAGTAAATATAAATTTTTATTAGTAAAAAAATAAATAAATAAATTTGAGTCTTTTGTTAGTAAATGGATTCAAATAGAGAGCATACATTGAAGTGAAATTTCCACATGTGCGAATATTGTATTGTCTCTTTAGTGTGAGAACCTGAAAGAGAACAATGGAATCGGAAAGGTACAATAGACACTAGCAAAAGGGAACTAACTTATTCAAAAGGAAAGAGTTACTGTGTTGAGGACTGAAGATGGAATGGGAGAAAGAGATTTATCTAAATATGTGAGCAAGATGGTTTGGATAACTGTACTGTGCACTTCTTCTGCTCTATGGAATGAAGCATTTAATGCTTTAATTTATTTCATCACTTTTTTTCTATTATCTCCCCTTTTGTGTCCTTAATTTCTCATACATTTCTTTCTTTTTTCTTTCTTCCAATTTTACATGCATATATCTGGCAATATGAATAACAGAGGAAGACAACACTATGCATTGCACCAAATACATAGTGAAATTTGCTTTGCTTTAAGTGAAAATCTGTGTCACTTGCTCATAGATAGGAAGAATGAATACTGTGAAGGTGGCCTTACCCCCAAAACTAATAAACAGATTTAATGCAATCTCATCAAAAAACCATTAACATACCTCTCAGAACCTAAAGAAAACATTCCTGAAATTCATTTGAAAACAGAAAAGCCATAGAATAGCAAAGACAATCCTGGGCAATGAAGTTAGAGGACATCAGAATCCCTGACCTGAAGTTATGGTACAAAGCTACTGTGATAAAGTCAGCATGATGGTATTGGAAAGAAAACAGACCTGAGGATCAGTGGAACAAAATAGAAGATACAGACACCACTCTAACTGCATAGCCTCCTTATCTTTGACAAAGAAGCCAAACATATCCACTGAATAAAAGATAGTCTATTTATTTATTTATTTATTTATTTATTTATTTATTTATTTATTTATTTTGGTGGAACCAGGGAGTGAACTCAGGCCCTTGTGCTTGCCAGGGAAGTGCTTATTCCACTGAGCCATATTCCTGGCCCCCTAGATAGTCTCCTTAATAAATGGTCTGGGAAAACTGGTTTTCCACACGCCAAAAACTAAAACTAGACCCATGCCTATTATCATACACTGAAGTGAAAATGGATCAAAAATTTAAATTTTGAGATAGGAGCATTAAATCTTCTGGAAGAGAAAAGTAGAACTGTCTAACATACAAAGGACTGGAAAAAAAAAACTCAGACCCTCCACCTCCAAATTCAAATACTTAATCCAAAAATCAGCATCTGAGGTGAATATACACTTTTCAGAAGAAAAAATACAAATGGCAAATAATATATGAAAAAGTGCTCGCATCAATGGCCATTTGAGAGACTTAAATTTAAACAACACTAATATCCCATTTCACCTCAGAAAGAATGGATCTTCAAGAAATCAACAATAACAGGGAGGCTAGAAGAGCAGTGGTTAAAAAAAAAAAAAAAAAGGAACCCTTATCCACTGTTCCACTGGGAGTGTAAAGTGGTACCACCACTGTGGAAATCAGTATGGATATTCTTTACAAACTAGGATTAGAGGTCTATTTCAACTCAGGTATTCCCTTTCTGAGCATCTTTCCTAAAAAATTAAAAAGATCATATCACAGTGATATGATCACTGAGGGTAATCAAATCTAATACTTTCAACTATGTGCACCCATGTTTACATCAGTACAATTTGTAATAGCTAAATCTTTGAAAAAACCCAAATGCCAATCAACCAAGGAATGGATTTTTAAAAAGATGTGTATCTTTATATATAAAGGAGTACTACTCAGCCATAAAGAAGGATAAATTTGGGACATTGTGATTAATTTGATGAATCTTAAGACCATGCTTATAAGTTAAATAAATCAGACCCATATGTATAAACATCACATTGTCTCACTATTGTGTGAAGCTTAATTGATAAATTTTGTCCAAAATGTCCAAAAGGTATTGGAACTAGGAAGAGACTTTTTAAAAGAAAAGATAAACTAATAGAGGCAAGGAGAATGGAATGAAGGGGAAAGGAGGGAATACACACACACACACACACACACACACACACACACACGATTGTTAAGATTGTTTCTCTTAGTTTATTGAAAACAAAGGTTTGTGCTAATATTTTTTGGACAATATTTCATGCCTATACTTTATATGCTGAATAAGTACTACATAGACGATGACACTCGGTGTACCAATTATTGTTACTATTCTTCTGGTCAGTTTTGAATCTGCTTTCTTGTTATTTTTACTTTTTTCTCTGTGAAAAAGAAAATGATTCAGAAGTTAAGTCTTTGAATCTTTTATGCTGTCCTTGCTCTATCAGGGTGATCGTGCTATGATTACTTGGAAGGAAATAGCTCCTGACTAACTGCCACATGTGTCGCCCTCCTTCCAGCAATATGTAATCAAATATGATCAGAAAAGAAGAATCAAAAGTACACTTCAACTGGGCCTGCAACCCCAGCTCTCGGGAGGCTGTAAACAGGTGGATAACTACAAGTCTGATCTAGTAGTGAGAGCCTGAACACCCTGCAGGCCCTTCTCTAAAAAATACAAAAATAAATAAATAAATAAAATAAACTTATAATGCTCTCTGCTTACTAAACTCTTCTAGACTCAAAGATCATAGTTCACCTTCACATTCATAGTTATTAAAATATGTCTTTCTTCTTGTTAAAATGGTAAAATACAATGCAGAATATATAATACAAACTTGCACATTCTTTTTAATTACTCTGTAATGTATGTTCTCTTAGACATATTTGATTTATGTATTCCCTTTTTAAAAATGACTTTCTAATGAGATTTTTTGGTACATAGTTTTTCTTATATTTTCCCTAGCTTAAATGTCCATAGAAGGAATTACTGTATCAAGTATTATGAACAATTAAACTTCTTAATCTGCAAAAAAAAAGTACACTTCACTTTTTTTATCTTCATTTATAAAATAAAAATTAAAACTCAATTTTTTGAGGAACTTCCATGTGGTCTTCCTTACTTCCCACTTGTGGTGCGCAGAGGGTTTCAATCCTTCTACACTTTATTAACAGTTAATTCATCTTTCTCCTTCCCCTATTCTCTTCCTCTCTTATGATTTTGACTTATATAGGCCTAGTTATTACTATATATGCTGGCCATTTACTTGTCTCTTTCGGACAAATGTCTATTCAAATTTTGTCATCATTTAAAAAATCAGGTCACTCTCGTATTATAAAGTTTGGGGAGCTCTTTCTTTTTTATTTTAATACACTTCATTTTTAGTAGACATCAATTACAAAAGGTTTTCTGCAGAAGGTGGCAGTGTTTTTCTTGTAGCGTTGGAATGTTTGACATCGGAGACACAAATGTGGAAGGAATAGGCACTTTTAAACATGTAGTTTAAAAACAGCTAACTTTGGGTCATTTCTTAAAGTCAGTCTTCTATGATAGAAAATTGAGAGTAATCAAATCTAGTACTTTCAACTATAAGCAAAGAATTGTTTAATAACAGCTCAGACACTCACAAGCCGCGAATACCTTGCAAACATCCAAAACTCATGAGAAAAGCGTGCTCTCCCCACCCAGCACCAACAGTGCAGTTGTGGAAACTCCATAGGTGTCTTCACTATCCCCACCACTCCTTTTCTTCAAGAAGACGGCACACAAGCCAGGCGCAAGAACATAGCAGGGTTCTCTGTGTTAGAGATCCTAGCACCATTACTGGATTCCTTCTATAACAGAAATGTACAGTGCATTTAGAAACAAAGAAACATTAAAACAAGGTTTAAAAAATTGCACCATGTTTCAAAACTTCAGTGCTGACACCGAAGCTCAGCAAGGGGGCAGATCACCTTAGTAAGAGATCACAGTGCAGGTGTAAATTAGAAATCCTTCCCAAGAACTAGTGAAGTCGGTATGGCTCTCCTGGGCATCTCTATAATCAGCCTTTTGATGTATTCCCTTGCAGTTTCCCAACAAATTTCTCTGCCACACATATTTCACACTTGCCATCTATCCTCCCCTTGGGGCCACAGGGATCCTTCTGTCCGATCATATTCTTGCCTTGCTTAATAAATCGCCTGTATAGTTGCTAGAGCTCTGTGGCTGGAGGTGGCTTCTCACATCCTTTCCCCCCGGGCTTGGCCTCCCCTTCCACGCAAGCTCTGCAGTCTGCACACCCTCAACAGGGTGTACTATGCCTTGAGCAGGAAGTGTCCCCACTCTGCCTCTGCCTACAACATGCCTCTGTAAAACTTCTCACGTCCTCCCTAGCTCCCCCTGGAGGCTCAGCTCACCTTCCTTCTGACATCACTGTGCCCCCCCCCCCCAGTCTCCATTTTTTATAGTCTTATAATTAAAGACTGTTGCAATTATTATTACGAATTTTCTTCGCCACACCATAGTTTAACTTTCTGGAGGGAAGGTATATGTTTTCATCTAAATTTGTGTTGGAACTAGATTAATGTGTTTTATATTATTTTTCTTCTTTTTTTATGTTTCTTCTTTATCATCCAGTTCACCTGATATACCTTCATTTGTTTTTTGTTTTTTGTTTTTTGTTTTTTTTTTTTTTTTTTTTTTTTTTTTTTTTTTTTTTGGCGGAACCAGGGATTGAACTCAGGCCCTTGCGCTTGCCAAGGAAGTGCTTATTCCACTGAGCCATCTCCCCGACCCTTAGTTTAATTTTAACTGGTAAGCACTGTATGACACCATTTTAGCGCTTATCAGTTAAAATTAAACTAATAATTTAGGTATATTTTGAAGGGCAGTTGAAATATTTAATAAGTCCTCAGCTTTTAAAGTCTTTAGGAGGGGCCTGCCCGTTAGCTCAGTTGTTTGAGTGCCTGCTTAAGCAAAGTCAGTCAGGCTCAGGGTACTGTGGTTCGATCCACAGATCCTCATGCCTTTCCAGACCTGCCCTTAAGGCATCCTGAGGCAGCCCAAAAAAATCCTAAATTCTTTCAGAATATAAGCCTTTATGATGATTTCCATATATCTCTTTATCTTCTTACATTTAAGTTTCCCTTTGAAAACTAAGGGACAAAAAATTTGGATTTTTATCCCATTTTATTGTTTCTCTTTTTACTGCTGTAGTGTTTTTTTCCGAATTCTTGTGTTTCTGATACTTAATGTTTCTTCTCTGGGTTGGACTAAATGACTGGCCAGCCCCAGCACCATCCAGCCCCAGCTTTTTAGGTGGAGACATGCAATCTGCCTCGAGATGCTTTTGGAATTTGGCACAGTAGTAAGCTATGGGTTCTCCACTGAGGTTAGGAAGCAACTTTCATGTGCTAATTTAAATTATTCAATCGGCAAGCATTTATTGAGCAATGGTTTTCAGGATCAACTTCAGGCATGAAGAATTCCCTTCCTTCAAGGGGCTTACAATCTACACACAAATTTTTCTAAATATTTTTTGCCTTGCAAATATTGGCTTTATGAAAAAGACCATCTATTTCTGTTGTTATTTCCATGGGAAGTAGTCATGATAAGAGCTGCTTAGACTTAAAATATATTTTGTCATTCTTATTAAATTATATTATCCTTCTGATAATTATTTTTCTTTTTAACTAGCTTTCCTCTACCTCAAAGATATTCATGATACTTTGTTATTTTATAATATCTACACTGCTATTTATAAACCTCTCTGGAAGTATTTGTCATATAATATACCTATATGTATAGCCCTTTTTTCTCTCCAGGCTAACCACAGGAGAAAACCCGTCCACTGAGGTCTCATGTATTGTCTTCCACCAAGAAAAAATGTGGGCCTGGAGACATGATGCCTTGGACAGCGTTTAGTATCTGAGCTGGTGACGTGAAACGGTCATCCTTTAGTAAGATCGGAATTAGTCTTGGCAACTGATGGATGTATCTGTAAGACAGAATTTTCCCATTGAGAGAAACATTTCTAAAGATCTTTTAACATGAGACAAATAAATCAATAGGTCAACAGAAGATAATTATATTTTATAATAATTACTCTAAAAGAGCTATTTCAAGGAATAATTACCCACTCGGGAATAGTGGGGGAATTTCTAATGACTGTAGAAATAAGAATTACTTACCATGTATGAAGACAAACCTATTTTCCCAGTGTGAAAATGGGAACATTTTGGAGAAATAATGCCTTAATTAATTCTCTTAAAAGTTCTAAATCAAATTAATAAAATGAAACATTTTCATTGCTAGAGTTTTACTCATTTTTTCTTATGATAGTTTCTTCAAAAAATTATCAGTTACTCATAAAAAGCTGTCAAGAGTATATTCCCTTTTAACTGATATGAAATTTTTCCCTTATCTTGCTGTCTTCATTCCCTTTCCTTAATGTCATCATTTCAACTTCCACTGTTTTCAGTTTCACTCTCCATTTAAAATCAGTTCAAGCAGCCGGGCGTGGTGGCGCAGGCCTGTAATCCCAGCACTAGGGAGGCTGAGGCAGGAGGATTGTTGTGAGTTCAAGACCAGCCTGAGCTACAAAGTGAGCTTAAGGCCAGCCTGAACTGCACAGTGAGACCCTGTCTCAAAAAGACAAAAAAAAAAAAAAAAAAAAAAAAAAAAAAAAAAAAAAAAAAAAAAAAAAAA
>PVKA01006798.1:0-47320 GCA_004027165.1 Ctenomys sociabilis | reverse complement strand
TTAGGGTTGAATTATGGAAAGAAAATTGGGGGTCAGGGAGACAGCTCAGCAGTCTAAGTACCTGCCTGGCAAGTTCAGGGACCCAGGTTCGATCCCCAGCACCGCATGCCATTCCTGCCCTGGCACACCAAGCCAGCCACCAAAACCCTGAATGGTGGTGCACACATCTGTACCCCAACACTGGGGCGCTGAAACAGAAGGATGACTAGCAAGACCCTATAGCAAATACATAATTTTTTAAAAAGGGAAGAAAAATGTCATTTTTTGTTTATGCTTCAACTAGTATTACTTGAGCATCTATCCTACATAGAGGCAAGTTCAGAAAGCTGAAGTAAAAGCAATGATGCAAATCAAATTACTGGACAAGGCAGAACAACACCCTGGAACTTCCTACATGGTGCTCTCGGAGCAGAAAGATCAGCAAGCCCTTACAAAACTGTTGCTATTCCAGTTACGTTGTGTTAGTTCATTGAGAAGACTCTGCTTTTCCTAAGATTTCATGACTTTTTCTACCAGGAAACTTCTTAATTATACAAATTTGTCCAAAGATAGAAATAACTTTAAAAACTTCCATATGTAGATCCTAGATATAACCCTTCATCTCATTTTTATTGCATCTATAAAATTCAATCTACTTTCTCACTGCATCTATCAGTACTTTTATTTTTAAAAATGTAGATCCACAGCAATCATATATTAAATGTTAATGTGTACTTTTATAATTTTCAAGTACCTCCTCTTATGAAACCCCTGAAAATTGCAAGTATGTGCACATGCTTAAGACATCTATTGAGTGAACCTTGGTGGCCCACTGGATTCTTACCCACCTCAGTCAGACTTGTTAGAAACAAGGTTTCCCAGTATGGGTGTGAGTTCTGTGAAACTTGAATATACTAACCTCTGGCACTAACGGGTCATTCATGGACCATCCAGAAACCTGTACTCAGAAGCTTGTGTGTATATTGCCCTTCCTCCTCTTCCCCTACCTCAATCATTTTGAATTTTGGTTGGAAGAACCCCTAATTTACATCTTTACTAAATGTCTAGCAATAAACTCAGCTTTGGTATGTTTAGCTTTCATTATCCTATATGTTGATAATGATGCAAAAAAGATGTACAGTACATATTTTCTTATTTAAAAACGTAATATATACTATGTTATGTGTCTTTGTTCTTAGAATTTATACTGACTGGGTATAAATTCACCTAAGTAATGATTTGTAATTTTTTTAATTTATTTTTTACTTTATTGAAGTACAAATATTAATCAGACAGTTTTAAGACACCTTAACAAGACAGATTCGATAAATTAATACATTGCAACCTGTTTTCATAATGTTTTGGTATTGTACAAGGTGCATACATGATATTATACTTACAGACATTATAGCAGATGTCTCTTATCAGTAAATTAAGAGTGTATCTGTTTACTTATCTTATTTTTTATACCTGAATTATATCAAAAATTCAATAATTATTTTCCTAGTGGATGACCATAGTAGTAGAAGCCGACATAATATCCTGTCCAATCACCATTAGTGCAAATCTTGCCTCTCATAGAATTATGTAGAAGCACAGCATTATCTGTCCCAACTGTACTGTCTATACACACACATCATGATTTTTTCTTTCTATACACCTTCCTTTGTCTACACCTGTCAAAGGTGGGCACTCCATTGTCATTCAACTAGCTTAGGTGCTTGAACTCGACACCACAATCCAACACAGTCCAGCATTCTACAACAACACTGAGTTATTCAAAGAAGTTGTCGACCATAGCCATTTACGGCTCAACTTAATATTATGGCCCCGCGATGTATACTTCATTTTTATACTGTTCTCCTGGGTGATTAAGACCTAGATGGAGCAAGACTTATATACCAACACATGGACTCTATATTTCTTATGTGTTCAGTGAGTCCCCTCAGGGTTTATCTTGTAGTCCTGTACATTATTCTGTAGATCCTTTGTCTGTGTCATCCATGTGGATGAGTCACGGCCAATGCTTGACCAGTTTGCTCTCCGTGAGAGCCTGAGAGAAAGTTTTCTCTCCATGTGACTCTCCCCAGGCACACTATAGAACTTCGATCTCTTTCTTCTGTGGCTCCATAATCTCCTTGTTCAGAAAATTTGGAGCTCACCTGAGTTTCATGATGTTGCAGTACAGGTTCTCCTATGTCCTGAGTCTTCGCTGACCTTGAAAAGCTAGGGCCAAAATGTTGGCTGGCCTTGTGGCTCTTCTATTTCTCCAACTCTGATTTGTGAACCTAGGTTGTTAACCATCCAGAAGAAAAGCTGATTAGTGTCCTGCAGCATATGCCATTCACTTAATGATTCGTAGTTTTTGAAATTGAAATTCTACATACTTTTAAGAATTTTCATTCAACCAATGAAAAACTCCAGAAAATTACCAAGTTTTTATATCTGATCTTTTAGCACTTTCATTGCTATTCATCTTCATTTTAGAATATGTTTTTTATAGTAACTATAATAAAGAGTTAGGAAAAAGTAAAATGACTCAAAAGAGGAATTTAGCTGCTTAAAAGCTGTTAACAATACTGAAGAGAAAACAAAGAAATATGGGGAAGTAATATTTCTTTCTCGTAATAAGAAGTTTTTCACAGATTAAATAGTGGCATGTTGAATTTGATATTGGATCATTCTCATAACAAAATAATTCACAAAACTTTCTCTTGCACAACAAAAGAAAATCATTTCAGGAAAAGCTTCATGCCCTAAGCAATGTGATAATTACAGACCTTTAGAAGAGAAGCCAGAGAAAGTTGAATATGTTTTCTTGGTGTTAGGAGATACAGAGCGGAACTGTCAATAGAAAAGGAACTAGGGAGAGGGACTGAAATCAGAAAAATCATTCAAATTGGAAGCTTATAAGTCTCCATTTCCATCTTTGTAAATGGCAGAGTTCTGCACACTATTTAATATTTTTAGTATTACAACTTTTGTTAGTAATATGCATTTATTATTTTATTATGGTAAAATATAGTAAACTTTACACCTCTAATCATTTTCATGTGTACAGTGCAGTGGCATTAAGGCCATATGCGCTGCTGAGCACATTACCGCGATCCGTCTCTCCACACTGCCCGTTATCCTAAACTGGAGCTCTGCAGCCATTAGACTCTGGCTCGGCATCCCTCACTCCTAGTCCTGCTACTTTTCCTTCTCTATTAATTTTATTTCTCTGTACATTTTATCTAAGTAGAATCACACAAGATTGTCCTTTTTGGCCTATTTCATTAAGTATAATGATTCCACGCTTCATTCATGTTATAATAAGTTACAATTTCTCTCTTTTTAAAGACTGGGTAATATTCCATTATATGCACTCACCATTTTCTTTATACATGCATCTGTGAATGAGCATCTGTGAATGAGCATTCCCTCTTTAGGTTATGGTGGATAGTCCTGCTCCCGCGGTCTGTGTTTGAGTATCCATCCATGTCTCTCTTTTCAGTTCCTTTATTTATGTTCCCAGAAATATAATTTCTGGATCATACGGTAATTCTATACTTAACTCTTTTAGGATACATCATACTTTAATATGATATCTTCATAGGATTAATAAAGTTGATAGAAGAATAGCAAAACAAATGAAGACAATCATGATCCTCACAAGTTTTGCGAAAGTAATTGAATCTAAATTCATGCCTACTTGTCCTGTAATAGCTTTTATTTGATGGTACAGAAAACATCTTGGACAAGTTCATTGCTTCCAGCCCTGAA
Source organism: Ctenomys sociabilis (assembly GCA_004027165.1). Taxonomy (NCBI): domain Eukaryota; kingdom Metazoa; phylum Chordata; class Mammalia; order Rodentia; family Ctenomyidae; genus Ctenomys; species Ctenomys sociabilis. Next base: position 43,576 of record PVKA01006798.1, on the reverse strand, counting down.
TGTCCATAGCCATGTGACCATATGTGATAGCTCTCTCTCTCTCTCTCTCTCTCTCTCTCTCTCTCTCTCTCTGTCTCTGTGTCTCTGCCTATCTGTCTCTGTCTCTGTCTGTCTCTCTCTCTCTCTGTCTCTCTCTCTGTCTCTGTCTGTCTGTCCCTGTCTCTCTCTCTCCCTGTCTCTCTGTCTCTGTCTCTGTCTCTCTATGTCTCTGTCTCTCTGTCTCTGTCTTTGTCTGTCTGTCTGTCTCTCTCTCTCTCTCTCTCTCTCTCTCTCTGTCTCCTATAAATTCTCTTTTTTGGTGATTCATAGCCTCTGGTTCACAATCACTAACTCTATTTTGAAGCAGAAATGGAAAAGGAGAATTCTTAACTATAGAATTTAATTTAGGTCCATTTTTTGTCTATATTTTTACTTACACAAAACTGAAATAAGTGACAGCTATGAGCATGGCATGTTAAATTTTGATTTGGACCATTTTTTGCAATATTTTTCTATCTGCATTTGGAAGGAAATAACTTACTTAAATTGTTCGAAGCTTTGTTTGGCTCTTAAATTATTGGACAAAATTGGTATTGTCAATTGTATTTTCAGTTTTTTTGGTAAGAGTTTCAGTTTTTCAGTAACTAATAAAATGAAAACACACCTACTCTCCACTTTAAATGTCTTTTCAAAATATTTTCAGATCAAAAGTGTAACTCAATTATTCAGTATCCATGAAGGTAGCAACAATAATGGTGAGAAATATTTTTTCATCCAAAAATATGTACAGGAAAAAAGCCAGATAAACTGTTTTACATATTCCATTGAGAGCAGAAATGTGCTTTGTTTTATCAGTGATAAAAGCAAATAATGGAAGAACAAGAAATTGAAAGAGAATTTAGGGCCCTAGAGATAGCTCAGCAGATAAGGCACCTGCTCTGGAAAACACAGGGAACAGGGTTTGATTCCTGGTCTTGCATACCACTCTGCCTGTCCCCTAGGGCATGCTGAGCTGGTGACATAGTCCAGGAAGGAAGGAAGGAAGGAAGGAAGGAAGGAAGGAAGGATAGATGGAAGAGCTTGAGGAGTATTAGGATTATATCTTCTTGTAGAATTCAGCTGTGAATCAATCAGGATCTGGGCCTTTCTTTGTCAATAATTTTTTTACTACATTTTCAATTTTGTTCACTGATATTGGGTTATTAAGAGTTCTTTTTTAATCATCAGAGTATATTTATTGAGGAAAAGAAAGCTCCTGTCTAAGAGAGGGACAGGAGGGGGACCAAGTGGGTACTGTCTCTTCTAGGGACTTTTATAGTGCAAAACCATGCCGGCTAAGGTGGAGAGAATAGAACTTGCTTAGGTGGACAAGAGGTGGAACAAAACTGTGGTCAACCAATGGGATTACAAGCACCATTGCTCAGGTAAAAGTGGTTAAGTTCAAGAACAAATGGAGAAGCAAGTCATGCAGCAAAGGGGCATGAATGTAGAACAGGACCTTACCTGGTGGCCATCAGATAATGATTCTTCCTGGTTTTCACTGGGTAATGATCAATCCCTGATGCTATTCTTTAGGGAGCTTAGCATCTGCTTGGTCTTTAGGTCTGGCTCACAGCTGGAGCACCTGTCCCTGCACAGCTGGAAGGTATCTTGCATTCCGTGTTATCTCCTCCAAAGGCCTGGCCCTGTCTTGACTGCCTATAATATTTTTATCTCACCCAGCTGCCTGCAAGATTCCCCCTCTGAAGAAGTAACCCAAACTGGTGTGAGGGAAACAGGAACAACGACCACCCTAGCTTCCTCAGGCTGAAAGGGGTCGTAGTTGCTGGCCAGCAGGTAGATATATTCTTCAGAGGTTCTATCTAAAGGCCGTCAATAGACGACAGGCATTTTTCTCTTGGGTAAATGTATAGCTTTGAGTCTGGAGGAGCCAAAGCCAAAGAAACTAATAAACATGCATATGTCAAATAATATCAACAGGATAACCATAAATATAGTCAAAAATGATTTTTACCAAGGAGACAGTAATGACTTCCCATAAAAATGATAAAGATAGGATCCAGGGGAACCGCTGCATATAAAAACACGGTTACAAAGTTTTGTAGATCAATCGGTAGAAATCTCTTAAATACAGAGTTTAGTCCCTTTTGTCTTCCATGGCTATTGGGTATTGTCTGAAATAAACTGGCCTATTCTATGTCTCATCAATTCTGTTACTGTGGCACGTGAATCGTCAGACCTAGGGAAAACACTGAGTGCTCTCCAACTGGCTGTGGAACTCCTGACAAAACTGCAGGAGCTTCTATCAGACGTCTCATAGGCTTTTCCCTTATATTGGCAGTCAACACGGGTTCTCTTAGGCTGAGACAAGACCCATGACCGCTTCGATCTGAAACTTTTTCTGACTTAGGGTCTGTTTTGAGGCCACAACAAAGGTAGCCATTTTCTATCTCTTCGTTTTCTCTCCCTGATTTTCTCCCAGATCCAATTACAGGAAATTGTTTCCTTAGTGTCCAATAAAGTATCAAGTGAGTTGTCTGGAGCAAAAGCTATCTTTTGTAGCTCTTGAACTTATCTGTAAGAGTTATCTGTCCCTCTATTTAATTACCGTCTCAGGAAGCCTTACCAGTGCTTCTATTAGACATTATAAGAAATCAGAGGGGTGTCTATCTTTCTCCTAATAAATAGCTAAAATTTAATAAATGAGGACTTGGTTCTAGTTCTTATAGACCTTCAAGAATATATACTTGAAAGAAAATGTCTTTTCCTGTTTTCCTGCCTGGCTATTAGGCCACCAGGGATCTGACTATTTGGGCTCCAGTGGGAGCTGGAAGTTCCACTGGTTGTCTATCTCTTGGCTCTTTAAAATTAACAATATATTATTTCTCTCCAAATGTAGAGCAGCTTGTAACGTTGCCCATCTTTTCATAGGAGTCAACACTTGCTTTCAGATTAACATTATAGCTTCCCAACATAGTTTATAAGTCTGAATAATTCCTCTAAAAGATATCAATGTACTTATCAGGGTCATCTAAGCCATCTGAACTCTGGAAGTCCCAAATTATCTATTTATGTCTTTAAAAGGTATTGTCCTCGAGGGGTTTATATAAATTTAGCTCGGAATGGGTGCAGCCTTGTAGAGGCCTTGATTATAGCTGTTCTAAAAGCCCGCCCTTTAGAAAGGCAGATAAGGGAAACGTTACTTTCCATAATGGTGGCAAGGCTGAACTGCCTGACTTTCCTCTCACTCGCATCCACATTTGAAAACTTAAATAACAATAACATTAATGCAAACAAAATCTGAACATAAAACATTTTTATCATTTTTACAACATCTTTCTAGTTATAAAACAGCATCACAGTTGCTACTTTCCTCTGCATTCTATTTGGATCTGGTAATAGGGATGCATACAGAAGGAAGCAGAACCATGGCATAAAAGGTCAGTTGGAAGGGAGCAGTTCTCAGGCTATAAAGATCACTCCTAGAGATAGAGCAGCGGACTGAAGGTATTTGACCTCATGCACTGAGCCGAGTCTGCAGACACTTGTTTTCCATCTGATCACCTAGGTAAACATTTTTAGCAACCAGACAAGATTGAACCTTGGAGCTCACAGGTAAAACATTTTTATCATCAAGCAATCACATTTTACATGTTGGTAAAGACAATACAGCTGACAAAAATCTTACTCTTAATTAACAGGTAAGGCACAGATGTAAATCATTTTCCCCTAATATCCATTATAGAATGTAAACTATTAAAAAAAAAAGAATGTAAACTATTGCAAGCTGCCTTAGCCTTTTTTTTTTTTTTTTTTTTTTTTTTTTTTTTTTTTTTTTTTTTTTTTTTTTTTTTTTTTTTTTTTTTTTTGTCTTTTTGAGACAGGGTCTCACTGTGCAGTTCAGGCTGGCCTTAAGCTCACTTAGTAGCTCAGGCTGGTCTTGAACTCACAACAATCCTCCTGCCTCAGCCTCCCAAGTGCTGGGATTACTGGCCTGCGCCACCATACCTGGCAAAGCCTAATTTTTGAAATGGTGACTCATTAAATTTTTCTACTGAAAAGCTCAGGTAGAATTCCTAGTTTACTGGCAAAAAAAAAGAAAAAAGAAAAAGTACAATAGGTAAGTGGAGATCTTTCAGTGGTCAGGAGCCAGTTTCCACCAAGCACCTTTAGGTGTCTGCCAGAGGGTAGTCCTGGTCACGACCTCAGGTGTTCTCAGTTTTTATTGGCTCACACAACCAGCGATGTCTCCAGCAAGGAATCCAACAGTTTTTCTTGTCAACGTTCCATCAGCCCCAGGCTTCAATGGGAATTCACCAAAGCATGGCTGAGGAATTCTGTCCTCTGCTTTAGAGTGGCAGCTGCACTAAGAGCATTTGCCAGCTGGCAGAGCTACCACTGTTTGTCCAAGTTCTGTAAGGGATAGTTAAAAGCCTGACCAAGATTATGTAGCACTTTATAGCAAAGGCTTTAAAGTCTACAACTTAGCTCTTATGCACCTGAATTATTAGACATAGGAGAAAAGGCTGAATCCTCCCTCACACTAAATGTGTTTCAGTCCCATAAGTGTGCTGCTTTTGGAGATAGCTCCTTCTGGTGTCACCCAGAAGTCGGTTCTCTCCACTGTGTCTCAGGGTTAGCCTCCCGAAGGAGACCTGCCCAGAACACTAAGCCGGGACATGGCTTTTGTATGTGTCCTCCTGGATGGGCATAGTCCTCTTTGTCTCATCTGACCCAGAGATGGGGTATGGTGGATGTGTCCTTTTTAAAAAATGCTTTCCCTGTCTTTGGCATTAACAAATGCTCGTTTTTTAAGGGCTTCGCTTAGTTGGAACTTACAGAGTTTTCCTAATTTTACATTCATCTAAAAAGGAAAATACAAAGACGCGGGAAAATTAGGAGTAAAGTCAAAGAAAGGAAACTGAAACAGAGCAGGCCTGACATTTCCCCTAGCATGTAGAAGGCCATCAAAGCCAGTCTATCCCAGTGAAACCTGTCCTCCAACTCTAAAGACTGCCCTCCAAGTCTTAAAAGAATGGTTACTGACCTAATGTTATTTAATTGGCAAAAGGAGTCCTGTGTTTCATATACAGGCATGTACATTTATTAAGTCAGAGCTGGCTGAAAGTCCCATTTTACAGAAGTTTACATAAAATCCACTAGGAGGCTTTATAATTTTACTATCTCTAGCATTGTTGTCTGAATTCAAGCAAGGAATACCAGTACATTTAGCATCTAGCTCAAATGCAACATATATAGGCACATAATAGTCATAAAATGTCCATTAAAGAAATAGCATAAACTTATAACATTTCCATGTATTAACTTAATTTACCAACATTTTGACCACCATTTTAACAAAACCATATAAAAGACAAAGTATAAGCAATTGTAGCAATTTTAACAGTGCCATAAAACAAAAGTGTATGAGGCAAAACATGAACAATTATGAGCAATAAATGGGCAAAAAAATCTCAAAATTTGAAGCATAAAAATTGGTTACCTAAGCAAGTCCCAATCCAGAATCTATGAAAGAAAAGCGAATTCATACCTCTAGCCAATGATCTCGGTGGAAGCCTCCAATGATACAGGGAGAAAAACTGATCTCGGGTGGGTGACCTCCAAATGATACAGGGAACCTCCAAATGACATAGGGAAAATGATCTCCCGCCCTGCTTTCATTGCATTCCACAAATTTTGATAAGTTGTGCTTGAATTTTCATTGTGTTGTATGTTACCCTGTTACTGTCTTTGTTTTTATCTTTTACTTTTTTGGTTTTGTTTTTACTCCTCAAAATAAAAATTTAAACATTTTTAAAATGAAGAAAGAAAAATGTTTAGTAAAAAGTTTCAGGGAGATGGCTCAGTGGAATAAGCACTTTCCTGGCAAGTAAAAAGTTTCACTAAGTTGTTTATACTATACATGAGACTGCAACCCTGAATGGCCCACATTTCTATAATAGTTACTTAATTTTGAAGAACATGTATAACATTGCATTGTGTGGTTGTTTAATCGAATTAGGAAAATTTTCTTATCCTGGGGCTATGATGGTATTTTGTTCCAAATTTGAAATATGCTTAAGCTGTAGTAGTAAATCAATTGAGATCTTTAACTAAATAAGTTCATTTACTCTGAATCAAATGAAATTTTACTTTTCTGGAAGAAGTCCTTTTTTTGTTTATTTTGTTTTGTTTTATGTGGTAGCAGGGATTGAACTCAGGACCTTGTCGTTGCCAGGGAAGCACTTATTCTACTGAGCTATCTCCCTGGCCCTACAGTGGTTGTGACCATTTCTCAGTTTTGTCTTTTTTTTTGTACTGGGGATAGAACTCAGGACCTAGTGCTTACCAGGCAGGTACTGAGCTATCTCCTTGAACCTAAGAAATGCTTTTAAAAGGCTCATTAATAAAACCGTAATGAGATATCTTGGATTTGGGAGACTTTTTCCCTCCAGTCTTCCGCACCAGTTTCCCAAAGTTAGCATGATTTCCCTTTTGCTTTCAGCCTTGCTTCTATTCTATTGCTCTTCTTCTACCTCTCTTTTCCCTTCTAACCCCTCTTAAATTTTAGCTCCTCAGAGTAAAATTGACTTACATGTGACACACAATTTTCTGGCCTGTTTCAGATTTTTTAAATAACCACAAATGCAGTTGATACGGTTAAAGTTGTATGACTTTTGAATTAAACACAAAAAATACAAATTCCTTATTAGCTTTACTTGTGACTCAAAACCGTGGAGTTGATTTTCATGTTAAACACACTAGAGAAAAGTGTTCTTGACCAAGTCAGAACATTGTAAAATAGTTTAGATCTTTTCTAATGCCTTTGAAAATCATAAACAAATTATTGCTGCTACTTTATGAACCAAAGATCGTATTTTCTCATTGTAGCATGGGTTCAGCTAACATGCCTTTAGAGAAAAAGGTTATATTACTACTTGATGGATTGGAGGCTTAGCTTCCCTGCTTCTTTTACTATGGAAATAAGTTGTCTATCTCTGCAACCATGTTAACTTGAAAATACATTGAATGCTCATTTTTAAAGTAGAAGAATTACCTGAATAAATTGTAAATACAATATGAGAACAACAGAGATGAAAACGCTGTACTAAGTTAAGGCTAAGATTTAACAAGTGGCTAAGGCACCAAGATGGCAGATCGGCAACAGAGAAAGAGCCTCTCTGAGTGGTGCCATCCAGACTTGGGAATGTAGCAATGTGAAGAAGAGAAAACGGAGGCAAGGGGCTCTTCTGGACTCATGAAGGATCTGAAGCATAAACTGAAGGCCATGGAGACAGTGAAGAGAGGAACTTCAGCAAAGGAGAAGGATGTGGCCATGGTTGCCTTCTCCCTAAGATGGGACTCACTGCTGGTGACCACAGAGGTCTCTGCAGAGCTATGCAGCAGTGAAGGGGAGCAGCGGATACGAAGGATGCACTAGCTGAGGATGAGTGCTGAAGGCTCAATGGTCCCCCACGATAGAACAATTGGCTTTAAGCTATCCTGGAGAGGGACCAACTGAGCTTAGAACATAGTAGGGCTGCTTGTTCTGTCTAGTGGCTCCCAACTGAGCTCAGGCCCAAGGAAAGTGCTGAATGATTCTGTTCTCAATTAAAAGGTTCAGGCTTGTTGAGAATATTTTACTGAGTATCTCCCTGGCCCTTGTTCCCTTGCTATTTTTAAGAACTCTTTATTTTCATGATCACTAACCACAAGCCTGTCTTTCACATCTGAGATCCTGTCCTCACGTTGGCTCAGTCTTCTATGGATAATCTCACTGGAATTTTTATTCTCCTTCTTTTCTTTGTATTATGGAGTCCATTTATTTCATACGTTGAGCACTCACTGTCCATAATGTTCTTCAGCTCCTGTATTTTTCTGTCTGTATCTGCTCTAGAGTTACTAAGCATAGTTTTCATTGTGGATACCATCTCTGCATTTATCTGAGAAATAATGTATGATTTGAATATTTGTAGAGCCTCATTCAATTGCTTGTGTGTTACCACTTCAGAGTAGCCAGGTGGGTAAATTTTGGATTGTCCCACGTCATGGTGCTCTGGGTTTGCCTTTGGTGAATTGAGCGTCTGAATTGCATCTTGTTTAAATGTCTCCTTATTTTATTTTGTATTTTGATCTATTACTGGAGTTGTACTTGTAAATTACCTAGGGTGAGTTACCTTATTGTTTGTATTTAGAACCCTTAGGAAATGACTACTCTGAGGCATCTCTCACATGCAACTGGCTTTTGGATTTTGAGTCTATTGTATGATCCTATGTCTTTAATGTTTTGGGGATGCAAAGTTGCTTCTTATTTGGCCGAGCTCCTGGTTCTTTAGCATTGCGCCACAGTCAATCTTAGTGTCATAATACTAGGAAGAACAGCTGTTTAGAAAAATTTTGTCACTTTTGTCTAAGGTAATACTATCAAGAATAACAGTAGCATCAATAAAAGCCTAAAAATGACTAACTGAAGTAACCATTAATTTGCCAACTTTAATCATATCAATTATTTGTGGTTATTTTAAAAAATCTGAAACAGGCCAAAAGATTATGTGCAGTATATAAATCCTTAATATGTGAATTTTGCCCTTAGGAGCTGCAATTTAAAAGGGGTTAGGGGAAAAATAAGTAGAAGAAGAGGAATAGGTTAGAAGTATGGCTGGAAGACAAAGAGGAATTGTGCTAACTTTGGGAAAGTGGTGCAGAAGGCTGGGGGGAAAAGAGAAGATAAAAAGAAAAACAAAATGGAACAATACCCACAAAGAAGCTAGAAACCACATTCCTCATGTAACACCAAGAACAAATGATGAAGGAAGAAAAACAAAAGAGCAAAACCACAACAACAAAGGAGAGGAAAAAAAGTTCACTTGCAGGTTTGCCTCTGTTATCAGTGGTAGACAGTGTGTGCAGAGCCCTGGTGCATGCTGATTTATCCCAGAAAGCCAGTAGTAGTTTTGCAAGGGGGTACCTGAGAAGTTTTGCACAGGGTCCTGACTTCAATCCCTGGTACTGCACACACACACACACACACACACACACACACACACATACACATAGCAAGAGACCAAGAGAAATCAATCCAGCCACTGCTAGATGAGGCAAAGAAAAATGACTTGAAATTGATTGGAATCAAAGTAAAAGCAGGAGTAGCAAAATGATATAATAATAATCATAATAATCTGTTCATAGACATCATGGCAAAAAAAAAAATTCCCAGTAAAGAAAACAAATTGACATGCAAATAAGTGAGGTATACAGAACTCCAATTAGCCATGGTCAAAAGCAAATCTACAGCCAGATATATCATAATTAAGAGTTCAGCAATTCAACATAAGACTAGAATCTTAAAAGCTGTTAGGGAAATGAAACAAATCACCTGTAAATGAAAGCCCATCAGAATCACAGCTCATTTCTCAACACAAATCTTCAAATCAAAGAGAACTTGGAGTGAGATATTTCAAGTTCTAAAGGAAACAACTTTCAGCCCAGATTGAGGTACCTTCCAAAACTATCTGTGAACATCAATGGAGAAACAAGGTACCTCCATGACAAAGAACATCTAAGAAAATTTATGATAACAAAAACAGAACTCAAATGTTTTGAAGGACTATAAATTCTAGAAACAGATAACAAGGGCCATAATTCCATGAAAACCAACAAAAAGAATCCATAAGGCAAGGCAAACAAACAGAAGGAAAATAACATGACAGGGATAAGTCCATGCATACCAGTTACGACCACACATGTCAATGGTCTCAATTCAACAATCAAAAGAAACAAACTGGCAGAATGGATCAAGAAACAAGATCCAACAATATGCTGCATACAGAAAATACAGGCGATTCAAAAAGAAATTCATAGTCTGAAAGACAAAGGAGGAAAAACAATATTCCGTGCGACATGGACAAAGAAAAAAGCAGAGGTAGCTATTCTATTTGCAGATAAAGTGAATTTCAAATCAAAACTGATTAACAGAGATTAAAGACGGTCACTATGTCCTTGAAAAGGGAACCATCCAAGAGGAAGAAATAACAATATAAATATATCTGCAACAAATATCAATGCATCCAACTACATAAAAACAAATATTAACAGACATGAAAAAATTAAATAATCATTAATAGTATTATAATATAAGATCTTGGTGTCCCACTATCACAAGAAGACAAATTAACTAGACAAAAAATTAATAATGAAATATTAAAACAGAACAAAACTATTGAAAAAATGGATGTAGTAGACATCTACAGTGTTCTACCCAAAAACACAGAATACACATTCTCATCAGTTCCACACAAGACTTTCTCCAAACTAGACCACACAGTAGCTCACAAATCATGTTTTAGCAAATGCAAAGGTACAGAAATTACCCCCTTCATATCATCACATTATAATATAAAGAGATTGGAAATCACTATCAAAAGAAATCGCAAGAACCTCATAAACATGGAAATTAAATAGCACCTTCATGAATAGCCAATGGGTGATAGATGAAATTAAGTAAGAAATTGGATAGTTTCTATAACTAAATAATAATGACAGTATAACAGACTGAAATTTATGACATGATGAAATCAGTTGTAAGAGAAAAATTTATAGCAATAAATACCTATATTAAGAAAACAGAGGGCCAGCCTGATAGCTCAGAGGATTAATGCCCCTGCTTAGGCAGAGTTCAGGGGCTGGGGCAGGCTGAGATGGTGACTGAGACTGGGCATGGTGGCGCACACCTGTAATCTCAGCAGTTGAGAAGCTGAAAGCAGGAAAATCACTTTGAGTCTGATCTACGCACTGAGACCCTATCGACCCTGTAGACCTTGCCCTAAATACAGAAAAAATAAAAATAAAAAAAAAAATAAAAAAACAGAACAAGCACCAAAACAATAAAACAAAACTTAATGATAAACCTCAAACTTGCAGAAAAAGAGGATCAGGCTAAGCTAAAATTTCATATGAGGAAGGAAATTATAAAGATTAGAGACAAAAATAATGCACTGGAGACTAAGAAAACCATACAAAGAATGGAGAAATCAAGAGTTTGTTCTTTTAAAAATTAAATAAAATTTACAAGACCTTATGCAACCTTATCAAAAGAAGAAAAGTGGGACCAGGGAGATGGCTCAGTAGAATAAGCACTTCCCTGGCAAGCACAAGGGCCTGAGTTCAATCTCTGGTTCCAAAGAAGAAAAGGAGAAGAAGGGGAAAGGGAAGGGGAAGAGAAATGGGAAAAGGAAGAGAAAGAGAAAGAAACAGAACCTGCTAAATTCAGAAGATCATCTACACCTACTTTGAAAGTTTGTACTCTAATAAGATGAAAATTGATTCCTAGGTACATATAAATTATCAAAGCAGAATCATGAAGTTGATATGGAAGAAATACTTCCATTTTCATTCCTGGAGCAAGCATCACTCTAATACCAAAACAATCCAAATCCAACTAAGAAAGAATATAAGCCTAATGAATAATTCTAATAAACATACATCAAATAAGCTCAATAAGATACTGACAACAGAGTGCAGCAAGAAGATTATGCACTATGAGCTGGTGGCATTCATCCCAGGGAGGCCAGCATAGCTCAACACACATAAGTCAATAAAATAATAAATAATTACACCATATTAACCAAGATAATAATAGAAATTATATGATCACCTCAATAGATGAAGGAAAAGCTTTTGAAAAAGTCTAATACCCATACATAACTAAAAAACATATAGAAAATTGGAATACATGATCTTTACCTCAATTTTAAAGAAGCCATCTATGGTAAACCAACAGCCAGCATTATCTTAAATCAATGAAAACTGAAAGCTTTAGCTCTAAATTCAGGAACAAGACAATGATGTCCACTGTCTCTACTCATTCAAGATAGTCCTGGAAACTAAAGCCAGAGTAATGGGAAAAGAGAAAAAAAAAAAAAAAAGGAATAACACTGGGAAAGGATAAACTTAAATTATTATTTATATCTCTACACAGTAGACCCCAAAACTCCATGAAAAACTGCTACATCTAATAAGCAAATTCAGTAACATAACTGGATACAAATTCAGCACTCAAAAACCAATAGCTGCCTATGCAGAAACAATAAACTTAAAACAGAAAATAGGGAAACAACACCTTTTCGAATATGAAAAAATAGGAACCCAAAATATTTAGTAAACAATCTAACAAAGGTCGTAAAGGACCTCTACATTGAAAAGGCAGTACTGTATAAAAAGAGATTGAAGACGATGTTAGAAAATGGAAAGATACCCCTTGCTCATGGATAGGAAAAATATATATATAATGAAAATGGCCTCACTTTCAAGACTGTTATACAGATTTAATGTAATTCTAATTGAACTTGCAGCATCATATCTCACAGAATTAGAGAAAACATTATTGAAATTCATTCAGCATCAGAAGAGACCTAGAATAGGAAAGGCAATCTGGGCAACAAAATCAAGGTAGGAAGGAGTCACAATCCCTGTATTAAAATTATACTACCAAGCTACTGCGATTAAGAGCAGCATGGTACTGGAACACACAGAGCCAAAGATCAGTAGAGCAGATTAGAAGATGCAGAAACAACTCTGACACTGAGTCAACTTTTCTTGGAAAGATGCCAAATACATGCAGTGGAAGAAAGACAGCATATTTAATAAATAGTGCTGGAAAACTGGTTCTGCGTATGCCAAAGATTAAAATTGGACACATATTTTTCATCATGCACTAAACTAAAAATCAAAAATGAATCAAAGATCTCAATATTAAACAGAAACATTAAATTTGCCAGAAGATAGAATGTGTAAAGCTCTTGAATAAATTGGTATAAGGAAAGCTTTTATGCATAAAAGCCAAGAACTATCACAAAGAATCAACAACTGGGATCTCATCTTATTAAAAACCTTTTGCAGAACAAGAGAAACCACCACCAGAATGAAGATACAATGCACAATGTGGGAAAAAACATTTGTTAGCTGTCTCTCAGATGAAGTACTATTATTGAGAACATATAAAGAACTAAAACAAAAAATCAGGCCCCTTAAATTCAAAGACCCAATCCAGAAATGGGCATGTTGGCTGAATACACACTTCTCAGATCAAGAAATATAAATGGCAAATAAATATATTAAAAAATGATCAACATCACTGGACATTTGAGTGATGCAAATTAAAATTCAGGTTTTATTTCACTCCAGATGGAATGGCTATCATCAGGAAAGTAGGTTTTTTTATGGATAATAAATGAAAAAAAAAGACACAAGGAAAAAAATGTTACAGAACTATCCTGCTACAATGCTGTAGATGGTTAGATTTCTAAATTTCACTGTAAAAAAAAAAAGGGTTTATTCCTATTTTTTTAATTTGTTTCCCTCATATTTTATAAGGCCTTAAAGTTCAATACAATAATACTTGATGGAAAATACCTGTTCTACATTATGCCTAAGATGTTTAATATTTAGACAGATAGTTAGGGTAAACTGAACTGCATATGTTGCAGGGTAATAATCAGCTTCTGTTCTATAAGGTTAGCAACCTGAGTTTGCAGATGAAAAACTGGAGAAAAGGAAGGGCTGCAAGGTCAGCCAAAATTTTGGCCCTAGCTTTTCAAGGTCAGTGAAGACTCAGGACATAGGAGAACCTGTACTGTAACATCACGTAACTACTCAGTTGTGTTCCAGATTTTCTGATCAAGGAGATTATGGAGCTACAGAGGAATGGGAATGATCATGTATAGTGGGCCTAAGGAGAGTCACATGGAGAGAAAACTCTCTCTCAGGCTTTCACAGAGAGCAAATTGGTCAAGCAATGGTCGTGACTCATCCACTTGGCTAACACTGACAAAGGATCTGCAGAGTAAGGTACAGGATTACAAGATAAACCCTGAAGGGACTTGACTGACCTCATCAGATACAAAAGTTACATTTCTTGTTATATAGGTCTTGCTTTATCTCGATCTGAACCATCCAGCAGAAAAGTATAAAAACAATGTGTATAAAGTAAAGCCATATTAATATGCTGAGCTGTAAAAGGCTCTAGTCAACAACTTCTGTGAACAACCCATTACTATTGTAGTCTGCTGGACTGTGTTGGAGTGTTTTGCTGAATTCAAGCACCCATAATACTTGAATGACAATAGAATACCCAGCTCTGACAGGACTGAACAAAAAAGGGGATACAAAGGAAGGACCATTTGGTACTTATATATACAGAATAGTTAGGATAGATATACAGATGCTTTCGCTTAATTCTATGAGAAGAATGGTAGTAATAGTGTTTGGACAGGATAGCCTGTCTGCTTCTTGTACTGTAAATGACCACTGGGAAGATAACAAGTAAAAAGTATTAATTGTGGAAACTGTCCTGTTGGTCATCTTTGAAACTGTCTCATTGATATTTGTCTCTCAATAAAACAAAATTTAAAAAATAAATGAAATTTTAAAAAATAATAATTTAATAAATACTGAGGCCATCAAAAAAAAAGAAATTAACCAATAACAAATTCTGCCTTCTGCATCTTTGTGGGCAGGTGGGTGGGACTGGTACCACTGCTGTGGAAACCAGTGTGGGCATCCCTTGAAACACTGTGCTTAGAGGTCCCGTTTGACCCAGCTATTCCTCTTCCGGGTATCCTCCCAGGGGAATTAGGAAAGTCATATCACAGTGCTGATGTGCACTTGTGTTTGGAGCAGCACAATTTGTAATAGCCAGATTCTGGGAACAATCCAAATCCCATTAACTAAGGAATGGATAAAAAGATGTGGTCTTTTCATACAGTGACATACTACTTGGCCATAAAGAGGGATACACTTGAGATTTTTGAAGTAAATGGATATAATTCCAGACCATAGTCATAAATGAAATGAATGCTATGCACATGTGCAAATGTACTGTCTCCCTACTGTGAGTAAATAACATCCACACTGTACAAAAAAATCTTGTAAAATTGGAGGAAACTGTTGGAAGAAAAGAAAATAGAAGCTGGGACAGGGGAAAGGAGAAAAGAATGAAGGGAAAAGCAATATATATACAAGACACTTAATATAGTCATAGTGCTAATCTTTCTTAGTTCATTGAAAAGAAAGGTTTGTGCTAATATTATTTGGGCAATTAAATGCCCATATCTAATATTCTGAGTCACTAATTTAAAGATAACATCATACAATGCATTATCTATTATTGTCCTCCCATTATCTTGTTGTGAAATTTTGGGGATTATTTGCACTTTAAAAAATTAACAAGCAAACTAGACAATACATAGCTAATCATTTAATAAAAAAGTAATTTGAAACCAAGCCAATAAAATTTTACCTAACACTGTGACTTGGCATCAAGTGGAAGAGCAGTTATAATGGGAAGAAAGAAGAAGAAAGAAGAAGATGAAGAAGAGGAAGAAGACGACGAAGACGAAGAAGAAGAGGAAGAAGACGAGGAAGAGGAAGAAGAAGAGGAGGACGAGGAGCAGGAGGACGAGGAGGAGGAGGACAAGGAGGAGGACAAGGAGAAGAAGGAGAAAGAAGAAGAAGGGGAAGGAGAAGAGGAAGAGGAAGAAGAATAATAACAAGTAGGAGAAAGAGAAGAAGGAGGAGGAGAAGAAGGAGGAGAAGAAAAAGGAGGAGGAGAAGGAGAAGGAGAAAAAGGAGGAGGAGGAGGAGGAGAAGGAAGAAGGGCATACACTTTTCAGGAGCTGTTGAAATTGTTGCAACATTTTTTTCAAAATACAGTGACTACCTGGATGACTCGCCTCTGAAAAAAAGAGCATTTGGCCCCCGTCCATGTGTTGATATGTACAGAGCTGACCAGGACAATTCCTTATCTCCTCGATTGATGTTAAGCAGTTCAAGTGGGTCTAGCGGAGGTCCCAATGGTCTTTGAAGCAATAGACGGGTCAGTAATGCCCGTCTACAGCTATCAAGAAATACCCGTGATCTAGACCGAGTGACACCATGCTCAGCTGAGAATGAGACTTGAGTAAAAAGGCCATGACTTCTTGGGGCATGGATTATATGTCAGAACTAAAGCACTCACCCCAAAACACTAGAGACTTCCCTAATCTGTGCTATGTAGGTTACTTTTTCTGCCTTTTTCTCTTCATATTTCAGGGAGGGTTTCAGGCTCCCTACCTCGTCCAGTGCACAGCACTGAGGTACTTCCTGCCTCTGTCTCAGTCACTCATCCCTATGCCACTCCCCTCGTCACACGTTAATAAACATGAGTTCAGCCCTGAGTCAAGGCCTTCGTTTCAGCTAGCCATTATTAGGACTGGATTTAGGGTTCCCCTTGGCTCCTCACAGCTATAAAAGTGCCTTAGTGTCTTTATTCTCACTATGCATTTCACTGGAAGCAGTAGGTCAGAGTGAATTTATTAGAATTCCAATAACTTTTTCATGGGATTAAAAATGTTGGCTTTTGTGATGCACAGCCAGGTCTAGAAGGGCTCGCTGTAACGACCACCGAGCACAGTGGCACAGCCTATAATCCCAGCACTTGGGAGGCTGAGACAGGCAGATTGCTGCAGGTACAGAACCACCTGGGCTGCATAGTGAGTGTAAGGCCAGCCCCAACTATATAGCAAGACTGTCTGAAAAAAAAATCAGGATTAAAAATAAATCAAAGAAATACAATTTAGTGACAAATTCATTCTCCAGCTGGACTCACATATAGCACGGTGCCCATTCCACGACTGTAAACTGGCAGTTGGCGATTTGCTGTGCTCTGTCATCAAAATACTAATGAATAAAAATCACAGGATAAATGTGACTTTTATAGGTTTCTTTGTAGAACCTTCAGAAATGGTCAGGCCTGTCTCCCCAAAAAGGAGGATATCTAAGCAATTTAACACAAAGAATCAATCCTCTAATTTTTCAAGAGAAGTTGCTATTGTGGTCCTTTTGGTTCAGAGGTAACTTAGTGCATTTACCATTTTAGTTTTCTAGATCCTGAGTTCAGAGCATAAACTATAATTTTATTTAACTTAAACCAGTTTATTTTATTTTTTTAATTTTTTGTATTTTCGGGAAGAGCCTACAGGGTGTTCAGGGTCTCACTATTAGATCAGACTCATAGTGATCCGCCTGTTTATAGCTTCCCAAGAGCTGGGATTACAGCTGCACACCGCCAAGCCCAGTGTCAGTCTCAGCACTCCCTGGGGACGGGGTGGGACCTGCACTGGATGAACCCTGGGTCCCTGCACCTGCTTGCAGGAGCTTTAATCCACTGAGCTATTTGGCGGGCCTAAATTAAGTCAGTTTAATTTAATTTAATTTGAAAGCTGTTTCTTTTGAAAATTTTCTCATGTCTTTGTTCCTCAAAAACGCTGCTTACTTTATTATTAAAACACACTCACAATCACAACTCACACCTTGCCTGTAACCCCACATGATGAGTTCCAGCCCAGATAACATCTTACAACCCAGGGTACAGTCCTTGAAAAGTGAGAGGAAAGAAGGGCTTAAGTACAACATGGATCCACTCTGGACTGGATGCTAACCATATCAGCACGGTGTGTGTGTGTGAGTGTCTGTGCATGCACGTGTGTGTGCGTGTGTTTAAGCATAAAAACTGGCTGTACTTCTCTTTCTGCTTTGAGCCTACGAAAACCTTTTAACTAGGGCCAATTGTATTTCATACTCTTGGCTTAAACTAAAACTCAAAGGAGAATGAAAGAACATTACCCATGCAAGCAACAGATTAGAGGCAATTTTTAACTGAAAAGAAAAATCCCTCCGTCGAGGCACTCTGAGAGCGTGAACTGCATTCAGCACACAAATCCTCCTTTATTTATACATGGGAGTATGCATTTACTGATTAAGTCAATGAGGATTTATAGAATAATCTGAATTTCTTTATTTAAAAGGCATATGCAATGCAGTTTTTAATTCTTTAAAGAACAAGCTACAAAGCATGTAAAAATATAATACAAGCTCTTAGTTTTTAAAACTATATCTACAATTTGCCTATCCAATGGTTTGTTCATGTGAATATTAGTAACATACAGACTTGATCTAATAATGGCTAATTATGCAGTTGTTTATCAGCTCACTTGAAACATTTTGAGATTCAGTCTAGCTCGGCAAATTATTGTGCTTCAGGCAGTTCTGCATTCTAGAAAATTATAATATCCCCAGAAGGCATAGAATTAATAATAAAAATCCTCTTTTGTAAAAGATTATCATTTCAGAACAAATGGAGCAGATCTGCCCTATCCTACTGCATTTAATATTCTCATTTTCCCCCTGAAACTTTGATGGAGAGGCAATGAGAATATCTCTGTTTTATTAACTTATTAAGAGGCACATTTATGGAATCCATGCTCTGTATTGATTCCTAAAGCTGCGCGGCTGCTGAGAGCCAATATTCACGGAAGAACAGGATGGGTTAATTTGTTATCTCAGAATGTTTTTGAAACTCAGTCGAGCCTACACTTTTATCCAATTCAGAAAGACTGTTTACTGAACTGCTCTAAGCCTCAGTTTGCTGATCTGTAAAAGGGGGCAGCAACAAAAATCAGACTTTGTATGTTGTAAGTATTAAATGAAATAATGCCTAAGAGATACCTAATATAGTACCTTTATAAGTCAGGTAATGTTAATTTGGGCCTTTATCGTGGTGGTTATTATTATCATTAATATTATCTTTTGTGCTTCAAGATTCAAAGAAACACACATATACATTCAAATCTTCCTTGGCCTAAGTAGTAAGGCAACTTTGCAATGACAAGTGAAAGATTAAATGGCACTTAATGCTCCAGTAAGTACCTTTTAACCCCAAACTGCCTTTGCCAACCTGATATCCAGCTGAGTGGGTCAGATTGTCTAAAGCTAAATCACAAGATTCAGTTTGGAATTATTACAACTTCACTGCAGTGGGGCTTGACAGCATCATATTTTTAAAGAGCACTTGGTGTTTCTTCTACTGAACTATACCAAAGAGTCTTGAATTTTCTCTTCATGATTCAGATTTTGTCATAGATCTTACCACATTCATTACCTCCACATTAGATCTTTGCATCATATTTTAAGAAAAAGTCTTAAAAACTATTCAGACACTTCAGCTGGAGCATATGAGACTATTTGCTTTATGGTGTGATTTGAGACAAATATATGTTTCCACTTCATTTATTCTGTCAACCGAAACTACTTTTTGACTTTCCAGTAAAACTCAATGTGCTATGTTCAGTTTATAAATACAGCTGAAGCTTTAATTATTTTTTCTAAGTACAAACTATATCTCCCTCTGAACATTCAAGAAATTTGGTTCACCAAAACTCCTCAACAAATAAATCAAGTAAAAACCTCTCCACCTAAATTTGGGAGCTGACAGTAGCTCAGGTTCCCATCACAAGTCACCTTCAAGAGCTTTTAGCTTCATTTGATTGAAGAAACCTACCCACACGGCAAAGAATTTTAACTCTGTCTCAACAGAAGAGACTCTTATTTTAAAACACGTAACTAATTTTTCTTGGATTTTTTTCTTTTTATTGCAGAACTGGGAGACTGAACTCAGGCCCTTGCACTTGCCAGGCAAGCATTTGTTCTACTGAGCCATCTCCCAGGTCCCTTTTCTTGGATTTAAAACCACCAAGGAATAGACTCTTCTCCTCTCTTGCTCCTCAAACTTTTTGAGAGAAAATGAAGTCCCTTACCAATGTTGAGTGTGTTGGAAAATTCAAATGAAAACACACAAAGTAAATTTCTTGCAAAAGACAAAAGCTAACAGCTGCCAAGGTGGGGAGGAGCCCAGACTCAGTGGCTTCAGAGTGGACAACATGCACTCCGGGGCCGCAGGACCTTGGCATGCTGGAAGAGAGGGTTTGGAGTCCTTTTGTCATCACTGGAAAACCATTAAAAACATTACTGTCATTCTATTTCTTTATAGAGCTGGTCTTGAAAGAGCTGGCCTAGAAGGGACGATGTATCTCTCACCAAATGTTTCTCAAATCCTAATCTGAGCCCTTCGCACAGGGCTGTGCAAACACCACTTTTTCTGTTGCCACCATCACAGCTGTAATTGTGTGCTTTTGTTGTTTAATCTCTCTGTGCTCTAGCTGCTCTGTCACCATAATTCACCCTAATGTTATGTCATTAGTAGCCGTATTGTGGTGGGAATTAAACACCCCTCACACAGTACCTGTGACCTTTCAAGCCTTGTAGAATCCTCCAGGGTTGTATTGGATGAGGTTAAAAAAAAAAAAATGCGGAAACTCACAATGAGCTGCTGGCTGTCTGGCAGGCCAGGAGACACAGGGAAAACGTGGTTACTGCACTGAAGCTGGTGGTCACTTGACAGCCATTAGATGCTCAATTCCTCCACCTTTCTCAAAAAACAAATTTATTTTCATCTTGAGAAGACTTAGAAGTATTTCATAAGCTGTAGCTGTAGTGTATAAACATAGGAAGCAAACCTATATTATTATAGAAAACAGCTCCTAAATTTCATTTGCAGAATCATCAGTACATTGTAATGGTGAATACATTAAGGAGAGACTTGGCAGCTTGGACACTTCTTTTATTTAGAAAAAAGTCGGTACAGATGTGATGAGGGGACTGTGGGAAAACAACTGCAGGAAAGTCGGGGTGCTAACTACGCCCCTTATCTTAGGGAGCACATCTTCTTTCATGCTAGTGTTCCACAGGTTTTGTGGAACACTGTAATTATACCCACGTAAAACTCTATTACTTAACCTCATGGACCTTTCTGCCCATAGCAACAATTAGTCAGAATAGAAAATTACTTCCTGACAACTGATACAACTGGATATAAAGGAATACACTGCCGATTTTAAAATACATGAAAAATAGCTATTTATACAATGTCACTGTCATTCCTATGCTTGTGGTGGGATTGACAAAACAAGTTAAGTTTTCTTTAGCATAGTACAAAATCCCTGCAATTTTTCTAATTACCACATCCCAAAAGTCAGAGAAAAGAGGAATAGACTCACTTGGTTCAGCTCCGTTTCCACAGTTTGACAGGCATTGATATAAAAATTAATTCTAAGATGAAACTTCACGAAAGAATCCTATCTGGTAAGAGAACTGGGGGGGCTTGCGTCACAGGTGCATTTGCATTGGGAAGTCCCGTTTCTATTGAATGTAAAATGATGCCTGAGGAGAGACTGAATACCCAAAGAGAGTTCATTTGAGGCACTCTGATAGTATCTGCCACATGCAAGTAAAGCAGAAGACATTTTTATGACATCTTCAGAACCTGAAGATTGAATTACAGTTTTAGTAATCATCAGCTCCCCTTCTCTAGTGTCACTTTTTGATAATATACTGCATGGAAAAGACTTATGGCACCAGTTTTACAAGCTTGCAATAAAAATATAACAACTGTTATATTAAATTATTTAAGTTGTAAACCATTTTGCGAAAGGAGAAAAACTTTTATCGACATGAAGACTGAAAACCTGATTATGATGGAGAGAAAAATGTGTTGTGCTGATTACTCCCAAGTTTTTCCTTGGTTTAGCATATTGTAAATCTTCAAGACTTCTTTTAAACCAAGGTCTGGGTGTGTGAGGTTCTTTTATTTATTGATTATTTAGAACAGACTGCCGGCAAAAGAAAAATGGAACCCGCATACTTCTAGAGTGCCAGTGTATTTCAGCAGGGTTGTGAATTCAAACAAAGGGAGGGAAAGACAGTGGAAAGTTAAAGAAATCTAATGCATATTGTAAGTATATCCCCCAGAGAAATCACGCTCTAGAGATGGCCTCAGCTTTCCAGAATTTTCTCATTACCTTAGCTTGGTCTGTGGGCCTTCACTATCCCCACACATTACCTGGCTACCATTTTGCTGGTATGTGCAAAACAGCCAAGGCTAAGGCCTTTTGTCCTCTATGGGATTTCTACACATTTGTTGCATGGGAAGCTCCATGCTTCCAAAACCAGGCTTCTTGCAGAACTTTCTGACGTCGTCTTTTTCTTGCATTGCTAGCTACCACCTAGCCATCTAGGCACATTCTCTGGCATAGTCAGAATCAGGGCATTTTCCTTACCATTCTCTCTCTGCCTGCATGATTGTGAGTACAAAGCTCCAGTCATCTACACACACACACACACACACACACACACACACGCACGCGCGCACACACGCACACACCAATACACAAATGGACAATGGACTTCAAACACTTTTAAAAAACTAAACAATGGAATTTCTTTGAATAATCAGATTCTATCTCTAAATGAAATTAGAACAGGGAAGGCACATTCCACTTGATAAATCAGCTCTCAGAGAGACTGCACAGTATGTGTGGTTAGTAACTCAAAACATGAGAATTTCAGCACTCTTCCTTACTGCTTTGTAGGCCCCCCAGGTAACCTCAACAACAAGTTGGCCAGATTCTCACTTTGATGGAAACGATACTACTAATAATGTAACTCACTTGTGCCAGGAGGTATATATTATTTAATCCTCAACATCTAAATGAAACAAGTATTATTCTGATTTTATAGCTGAGGACATATTCAAAATCACACAGCTAAATACTATCAGAATTGGTATTTGAACTGTCTAAAGTTCAGGTACCTACCATTTGATCTCTAGTTCATCACCACCAAGGGAAGTAAGAGGACAGGACAGAGGTGTGGGATGCTTTATGTTCTTCTCTGGGTTCTGCTATTCACTGCTTGTTACACATCTGTTGAGTCCAGACAGTATGACGTTCTATCCTTGGCCCGAGGATATAAATCGCATATGCTTATCCCCCTTATTACATGCTGGGAAGTAAAACAATAAAAATGTGAACCTCTGCATGGTGCTATAATTGGGAAGTGTATGCACACTATCAGAAAAATTATGTATTTTTACTAAGTGATAACCTGACTGCAGGATAATAGTAGACCCTGTGAACCGGGATGGATTAATCCTCAACCAAGATGTTCTATGCAAAGAACTGTCTGCCTCCTCTTTACCAGACTGAAAAGGAAGCTGCTTAGCAAAGTCAACTGCATCTGTTCACCTGAATCAGAGGCTTCTGCATCTCTAGGTTTATGGCCTGGAGCACAGTTTACAGTAAGTTGGGTGAGCAATCTCCTTGGAAATTGAACTCTTTTCCTGATGTATAGAATCCAGGAAGGCACACTGCTAGATCTTATTACCCCTTTCTGTACCTTCTCTTTTAATCACATGGCGATGAGACTTTAAATAACTACAGACATAGAAAAACAAGGGACAAAACTACCAACTCCCATGGCCACCCTTACTTGTCTCCATCACTGAGACATTCCACCAAGCTCACTTCATCTCTGACAGGACTAAACAAAAATAGGGGATACAAAGGAAGGACCATTCTGTGTTTGTATATACAGTACAGTTAGGATAAATATGCAGCTACATTCACATAATTTTATGAGAAGAAAGATTTGAACTAATAATGTTTGGACAGGATATCCTGTCTGCTTCTTGTACTATGGATAACCACTAGGAAGACAATAATGTAAAAAGTATTAATTATTGAAACTGTACTATAAATCAGCTTTGAAAAAAGTAGGTATAAAGCTACATTCTCTTAATTCAACGAATAGAGACATCTGCTCTAATAGTGTTTGTGAATAGAATATCATGTCTGCACCTTATACAACAAATAACCACTGAGAAAACAATATGCAATGTATTAATTATTGAATCCATTCAACTAATATTATTTGAAACTGTCTCATTGCTATTTGTTCTTCAATAAAATTATGAAAAAAAATTTAGGGCGGCCATATTTTCTGAATTCTTTATATAAGGAATGGTTAATATCTTTTTTTTTTTTATTTTTGTCTTTTTGAGACGGGTCTCACTATGCAGTTCAGGCTGGCCTTGAACTCACAACAATCCTCCTGCCTCAGCCTCCCAAGTGCTGGGATTACAGGCATGTGCCACCACACCCAGCTGGTTAATATGTTTATAATAAAAATCATACTAATTTTTCTACCAAGGCAAGAAAGAAAGATTTTTTGGTGTGTTTTATGTGTTTGGGTTTTTTGTTTGCTTGCTTGCTTGCTTGCTTGCTTTGGACTTCTGCCCTTAGAACTAACTCATTTTGCAAATGTTTCCTGACTTGCCTTGAATAAATGAAGCTGTTAACAACCTCAATGTAATAAGGCCACAGGGAAGATCTACAGAAGGTTTCTTTGACTTTGAATGATGAGATCTTGTAGCCACAGAGTAGGACGTGTGTGTGACCCCATGAATCACTATAGATGCCCAGACTGGATTAAAAGACTCCTAAAGATCTGAGCCAAGTATTTCTAACCACAAAGTACCAGAGAACCCATGTGACTAGTTAGGTCTTCATTAGGGAGAAAAAATTTAAACATTATAGCTTATCATTTAGAAAAGGCCAGAAAGGCAAGCACAGAAAGAAATCCATATACATACAACTTAGAAAAGCAAAATGTTTCTACACTTTATTCTGCAAATCAAGGGATATACATTACCTCGGGGCAACCAGAGATCAATGGTTTAGATTACAGGGAAATGTCATATGGAGATAAGCGTTCTGTAGCTATAAATAGCAGGGCTTAAGATAGCAACTGCTATCATTTACCAGAGGAGATTATAAATGTGGACATCTCCATGAATAATAACTAGAAGTACTGATCATGTAATAACATTCTACTTTGCACACACACTCAGACAGTAAGTGGTTGTCTTTGAGTATGAAGGACAACGAATCTATGCAAGGCTTGCTTGCTTCTCACTGGCTGTCACACAGTCCTCACAAAACTCCTGTAAGCCCTGCAAACAGTGGCCTGAGGATGAAAGGCTCTTAGCCCAGGAACTGATCCCTGGAGCCATCCAAAACTTAATCCCTGACGATTTTGATTAATCCATGCTGACAAACTAAATTTGGATCAATAGAAATTGTTTGTAACAAGAAACTAATCGTGCATTTAGTAAGTTCAGTGAAATCTTTGGTGGCTTTAAATTTATATGGAAAACACCCTATTGACTTTTGAAATCCAAATTCATATTACTTTAAAGTGACATAGCCTTGGGTTATAATAAATTAAGGTGGTCTGTTTTCTCTCTTGTGTAAATGTATGGTTTGCAAACCTCTAATCTGTTTATTCTTAAATCTGACCATTCTTCAATTGTTATTTATAAAGACTTTAGACCTATTTGCACACTATAAAAAAGCACAGAAACTGTAGTTCCTGTACTATTTTCATACACCATCCCTGTTTAAATGAACCAGCAAATCGCAACCAATTGCAAGCCAAGTTACAATCTCAGCTCAAATTATTCAGGGGCTTAGAATAGAAAGAATATGTCCCTGAAGTTGTACCATCTCTAAGATCCAGGATACTTCTGTTAGAGAGCTACCAAGAGGCAAAGGAGATAAACCAATGGACCAGAGTTGAATTTATAGTGTACTTTTCACACAGGAAGATTATCTAGGCCTTCAGTACACCTACACGTGAATCCATGTGTGACATCTAACTCTTTTCACTTAATTTCCTTATGGACCATTTTTGTGGAAAGGAAGATGGAAAATTTCAGCCAGCCACAAATGGACTGAGACACACCAATTGCATTTCACATTGAGCAGGTGTCCCAGGCAGGGTTTGAAACCATGCTACCAAGATGGGGGGAAAAGAAAAGAAGAAAAAAAGAAGAAAGAAAATTCTATTAGAGCTAAATAGATGGCCTGCACAGGAGCTTACACAGCTGGTTTATGGGTTTGTCTTAGTGTTCAGAAGCAATCTTGCCTGGCATTCCTTTGCAATTTGGAATTATTAAAATCCCCTTCTTAGCAGAAATTTCTACCATAGCTAAAAGAAGGACCTCACCAATCATTTTTTTCTCAAGAATTAAAAAATTCTAAAGACCAGGGTTTGAGGTCACAGGTCTATGACGCAATGCTGAAAGTCTGTACTTTTTTCCAGATGCAAGAGGTACAAGAAGGCCTTACCAGGTGGCATTTTTTGTGGCCTGAAGCAGAATTGCTCAAACTCTTCTCTGTCTTAAAAGGGCAGCATGCCACTGAGTATTCACTCTAATCTTTTAGAGTTCCAGGACTATTTATATTAGCAGACCATCACTGCTTATGCTGAATGGTTTTACCACTGTGATAAGCACATGTAGGGGAACAGGGGAAAGGATAAGGAGCCCTTGTTTAATAGAATTTATACTGTGTAAATCTAAATTGTTTAGCTGACTGATAGAATTTGTATAGAGCCTAAAATAGGTAACAATAAACAACAAATATACAGAAGAACTGAAAAACTGCTTGTCTTATTTCTTCAAATGTCACAGTTTTTTCCATGATATAACAGTAAATAAAATGATAAAATTCCTTCACAATAGCATAAATTTTGGGAAATTACTATAGACTTGTAGTAATTATGGGAAATAACTGTAGACTTCTCAGGATCATTTGAGATATAAATATTTTGAGGTTAAGGTTGTAAATGCTCTTTAAATATCAGCAAGAAGTATTGCTAAACCCATAATTGTTCAAAAACATAAAGAACCTCATATAAACTAAGAATTATAATGTTATTATGATAAATAACATTATAATGTTATTTTTTAAAAATTGTTTTAGAGTAGTCAGTTTTACAAATATGAAAGCAACTCTCAGTGGGCACCAGGCTACTATTAATATATCTGAAAGTCTGATTTGATCTTTGGATGTCAGTGATTATGTGTTTGGTTTAGTGGAGAAGTTGTATAGATTCCAGTAATCCCTGAGCCATTAAAGTCTTTTTCACTGATTCCAGTACTGTGTAAAAGACTCAGTGAAGCAGAAGCTGTGTAGCAAGCTGCCCCACCAGAGCCCTACTCCTTCCAGAACATCTATCTACTCTTAAATAATGTCTCTAGCCCTGAAACCTCACAACACTCCATTCCTGCTTGGCATGTACTTGCAGCATATTCCCATCTGGAATTTCCTCTGCATGTCAGACAATATACCCAGAGGTTAACAATGCATGCCCCATAGCTCATGCAAGGAAACTGCCTACTTTTGTAAAGTTTTATTGAAATTGAGTTACATCATTCATATATTCTCTGGTTTCTTTTTCAGTTGAATAGTAGCACCAGAGTCCACAAAGCCAAAAACATGTTTAACATCTTGCTCTTTAAGAAAAAAATTGTCAAGATATTATAAACACAAAGAACAACTCAATCTCTTTCCTTCATACCTGTCTCTTCTCCTTTCCTACTCTGTTACTCTCAACTTTTGGACTTGCATCAAACATTCCAATTTTTTTTTTTGAGTTAAAACAATCATTTTGTGACATTTCTTGACTACGGACTTACAATCTGAGTAGTCCTCAGCAACATAAATACTTCTCCACATGACGCCAGTGAGACTCTCCTGCTGGAATTCATCCACAGCGGGGCTTGTCTTACAGACTGAAGGAGGCTGCACTCACACACCTGGTGTCCCGGCAAGTGTGGAGATTCCTCCTGACTGTCCACTTCTTTGGCCTGAGACCCACCTAAGGGATTAGTAAGACTTAGTTCTGAATCTATCTACTGTGTCATGAAGGGCTTAGGGACTTTATCTTGTGCCTTGCGTCTTCTCTCTGATGCTCTCGCTCTGTGCTGCCTCCCAGGCACCACGGATCTGCTGGCCTCCACCATGACTCTCACCATGATGTTTTTGCCCTGGAACCATCCTTCACAACAAAAAACCTTGAAACTGTGAGGGACAGCAAAGTAGCTCCTTTAGCTTGAGGGGCTAAGCATTGTGTCCTGGCAAGAGAAAAGTGAGCGGCAGCCTAACTACTGAGCTCAGCTGGGCCCTTTGCCTGCCCTTTAGCAAAGGCTTTTCTGCATGAGCTCCTTAATGGAAGAAAAATGGAAGGATATGACAATGGAAGAGTTTAATATTATAATTCAAGGCTTCACATTTCTACGATGGAAGCCACCAGTTCTCTTAAAGGCTAATCTCAGATCTGACAGAGCACTTCTGCTTTCAAAGGCCAGCCAGCCCTCATGCACAGGGAAGGGAAGTATGTTTCAAATTGTGAAAGGAAAAATGTTGATTTCTGGCCATCTTTTTTTTATGAGCAGAATATATTTATTGAGGGAAAGAAAGTTCCTATCCAAGAGAGAGACAAGAGAGGAGCCCGAGTGGGTTGTTTCCAGGAAGTTGTCTCTTCCAGGGACTTTAACAGAGGAAAGCCATGTGGTAAGGTGAGTCTAAAGTGGTGAAGAAGACATGGGAATTCACTTAGTTGGACATGAGGTGAGACAAACTATGGTCAGCCAATGAGATTACAAACACCATTGCTCAGGTAAAATTGATTAAATCAGTACCAAGTGGGGAAGAGAGTCATGTAACAAGGAGGCATGACTATGGGACAGGGTCACTTTCTTTTGGGGGCTGGGCTAGTGACTGATTTGAGCTCTTTCAAGGTGATTGATTCCTATTTAGAATATCAATCTCTGATGCCCATGGCTAGGGAAATATGTAGCTGTATCTGTTTCCTCTTTTATTTTGAGGTATGGCCCATATAAGAGTGTCTCTCTCTTCCAAGTTGCAAAGCCACCTTGTGTTCCACCTTGTCTCCTTTGTGGGTCTGGCCCTTCCCAACTGGCTAGCCATCTTTAATCTGTCCCTATTTCCTAACTGGTCACCATGTCTCAGATCTTTTTCCATTCCTAGCCATGTATCAATAAAACAATTTTATTCTACATGTGTCCTTCCCCAAAGTCTAAAATGGCTTCTTCCTGGTTTAAATATCTCACCCTGGTATTCAAAACATTTTATACAATAGAACTCTATGGAAGCAACTTTTTATTTTATGAGTCCCATTTCTAACCATTAGTCAGTTTGTTCATATAAATATTCCTTGCATTCCTGGGTTCTGTTTTGTGTCAACAGGAGATTGGCCTGATACTTTTCCTCAGCGGTTTGTCAGCCTTGGCTTGGGCATGCCCAATCAGAGATATGGATGGGTCACTGGGATGGCAGCTGGGAGGAAGAAGCCAGCATAACCCACCCCTTCTCTCTGCTGGCTAATGGTTCCTGTAAATATTTCCATTTTTATTCCTCTGTTTTGGATCTAACTAGTTAGGCTTCCTCTAGTTTCATCCTTTATGGGTGGTCTTGGTCTCTGGAATCTGGAAACACTACTCTCTTCTTGTTATTCCAATCCAAGTTGTGTTGGTCGCTTCCTGCAGTTGTTAGTCTCTAAATGAGTAATATACCATCCCTTCATAATCTATAAAGGTAGTTCTCTGGATTAATTTTTTTCTATGTAAGATAAAGTGATTTTTCTACTGTTGAGAACTCATCTGACTAGGTCCTCCACACAAAGCATGACCCAAAGCAACAGGTCAACAGTTAGTACTGACCTCATAGCCCCACTGCCTGTTATAATATTGGTAGACTGTGGATCAGGCTTCGTTCATCAGAGCTCAACTTGAGCCTTATCTTTCTCAGAAAGTCTTTCAATACCCCTATAGTTTTTAACTTATTTAATTCCATCATTTCTTAGTGATTTTCTTTTTATTTTATTTTATTTTAAAAGAATTCAAAATAGTCATAGAAAAAAACTATTAGGAATGATACAAGATTTCACTAAACAAAGTAATAGGAATTCAACAATAGAGGCTATATTGCATGGTGCTATCTTTAAATTTATTGTTCAGATTAACAGATACAACTATGCAAGATTCATTTGAAGAAAAAAACAAAACAAGATCAATGTGTCTATCATCCCAGTTTATAAACTCATGGAAGAGATTTACACTTGCCTCTTAATTCTCAGCATTCCCACTTGTAATTTATTTCTCAAATGTCCCCTAAACGCCTCTTGTGTTTAGAGGCAAAGCTCTAGGATGCTGACTGGACCTTAGTGGACGCTTCACTCACAGTGGGCTATCCATGAATCCATGAATCCATGAATGAGTTCATAGATGAATGTGCTGAAGGATTCTTCTTTTTTTGGCTGGCTTAGGCTGCCTTTAGGGCAGGTGCAGTGTGGCACACAGAGCTGGGGATGGATTGAACCCTGCTCCCCCATGCCTGACTGAATCTGCACAAGCAGGCACTTTAAACACCTGTGATAACCCACAAGCCCCCTGAATGCGCTTTTGGGACATAAAGGGGCATGAACTGGCAGAGTGTATTCTTATCCTCTGCTCCTCCTTCCTTTTTCTCTGCCTCCTTGCCATTGTAGGACGACCAGATTTCCTCCACTTGGAGCTACTCAACCACTGACTGAAGCTTCTAAAGCCAGAAACAAAACTGAAGTTCTCCTTTAAGTTGTCGCTATTGGCTAATTTGTCCCAGCAATGCGAAGGTAACTTATACGACCAGGGTATAAATACATTAAGTGTTTAATAAATGTTACTCTGATTACAGAAGACTAACTTCCCTTAATACGTATTCTAAGTCTGAGTCATTTCTCTTAGTATTGGGACTAAATAATGTGCAGTTTTGAGTTAAGGGTGCTTTTATAGGTGGTGCCACTGTTAACCTTTTCCTAGCTTGAATAAAGATGTTATAACAAACAAAGGTGATCCTTCTTCAAGGAGCAGCTAGAGGAATATGATCAGGGACGCGATATAACTCAGTTATATATGAGGTGGAGACCAAGCAAATGCTAAATGAAGAAAAGCTCATAGCATGCCTGATGGATTTGTACTAACGACATCACACAGTCCTTTGAGTATTTTACAAATTATAATTAATTCCATCGTTAATGAGCACACATACTTTAATTTACACCACTTTAATAAAATATAATATATGGCAGAGAGGGCTATAGAAAAGATGTATAAGTAAATTACTTTAGGATTCAGCCTCTTATCTATGCCCCACTTTCCTGATGCCCTAGATCTGCACTTTGCTTGTTTTTTTTTTTTTTCTGACACCTTACGAGTGTGGGAAACATTAAGGGTATTTGATGAATATTTTAATCATTTGAAACTACCCATGCTATTATTCTGTATGCTATAAAAAAACAAACTGAATAGATGATGTTCTTGTCATCTACTTGCAAAACTGTCCCTAAGGACTATTTTGAGCAAAACTGTTCAACTTGAGTGTTACATTTTATGAAATACACTACTAATAGGAACGTTTACCATAATGTTCATCGCTTTAGAAATAATTAAACATTGTATCTATTTTGGACCCAGGAATAGCGCACTTCGTGTTCTTAAGATCTGGCAGTACTTCATTCCGCTTCTGGTATTCTAAGATGACATCAGAAGAAGCTTTGCTGATCCTGCGGAAAAGTGTATGAGCTGATATTTGGAAAACAAATTTCTTCCCTGCTGTTGTTCTTAGCCACAGTCATTAGAATGCTTCACAGAAAAGGCCTCCAGCGTCCTCGGGTTTCACCTTTTCTGTGCAGGGCCAATCATTTAGAAGGGCAGACTTGCTCCAGACAGCTTTAATTAAACTGTACTGAGGATGCAGATAGATGTCAGTGAAAATGATCCATAACATGAGGCTAAGCGTGTGTTTAACAGTGCTCTGTCCTATTCAATCACCTTCTAGCATTTCAGTGGCTTTACATTCATATAGCAAAGTCAGAGTGTATATACGTATTTTTAAAATCCATCCCATTAGTGCCCAGACGCGTGAGCTTCAATGGATACAAGTATTGTCTGCAATCTGCTAGGGATTTAGGGACATCAATAATTTGTGGATAGTCATGTTGGTACTGGTCGAAGGGTTAAGAGCTCTGCTCATCAAGGGCACCTCTTTGGGGATTTAAGCTCTGAGTTGACTGTTAGGAACCTTATCCCTTGTGAGGGTTTCTACTACATGCTGTTTGTCAGATGCATCCAGCTGTGGCTGGGCAGCATTATTAGCTCTGGGATTTAAAGATCTATGTTGAGTACTGATAGAATGGTGTCTTAGAGTTAAGAAGCAAGGAGAGTGCATTGTGGCAGCCTCTAGGAGGTTTTCAGGTTCCGTCGTGTTAAGCATGCTTTCCCTCTTTTAACCTATGCTCGCATATATTTCTTCCTTGTTAATGGATTACACAGCATCATTTTGAAAGCTTATACTTAAAATTTGTCCCCAGAATTTGTTGGCAGATTAGATTACATTAGTCAAAATTGAAACATAAATTTCTCCTGAAATTAAGAGAAGTTTGGACATGAAAAGCTTTACTTTGCCATTCTTCTATCTAGAGGGTGAGAAAATGTACTACAAGAGAATTTTGAAGTTTAACTCATATATTAGCCTTGAACTAGTGTTTGTCAAATACCAATCCCAACAAAAGTTCCATAAAAGCCTTTCCTGTGTGTGCTAGCCTGAGTGTCATGAGGCTTGTCCTTCCTGCTGCCTGCCTTCGGCAGGGTGTCAGGCAGGTGCTGCATGAGTGCTGCATGGGTGGGTGGGAGAATGGACAGATGGATGGGAGAAATGGGGCTAGGGTTGGGGGAAAATAAGAGAAAGAAAGACATGAAGAACACACTGGGGAAAATAGGGTATTCATTCTCACCGGTGTGCAACCAGTTGCTCTCAGTAATATTTTCTAGAAGCTGTTTTGAATATGAAAGATATTTAGCAATAAAATACGTATCGACAGTTTCAATGGATATAGATTTCAGAGGTACTGTACACTACTATGATCTGTCAGTAAAGCAGAACTTGGTTTTCTTGTCGTGTAAGTGGTAGGGACAGCAGGGCTGTGATGAGAGATGTCGCAGACTGTTCTCTACCACATATCTTGACACACGTGGCTTCCGTGACTCAGTGCTCCCACTATGCAGTGTTCTGTGGCTCCGTGGAGGGGTGATGCTTATTAAGCACAAGGATGTTTAATGTTTCTCTCTCTGAATGTCTAACAGATCTTGAACATGATTTTTCTACTTTGCAGTTGATTTTCACTGTGCACTTGTTTCCAGTAACTCTAGCCTTCCTACCCTGGAGTAGTTTTGTTACCACTTATTTGTCTAGTTGATGCCTAGAAGACCTTTTTAAACTTCTAAACTATACAGTGAGGCCTCAGTGGACACCTACATTGAGTCTGTGGGAAAGTCCCAAGCACTACTGAATATTTCATTTACTGTGATAAAGACTGAAAGAGTACAGCTTCTCCCCTGACTGTACAATTCTGTTGTTTGAATGTATCTATACATTCTCAAGTTGAAAAAAAGGGATGTAAGAGGGTAGAATACTCTAACCAAGGAATGATATGAAGATTCATAACTTTCATTTACTTGGGTAAAAATCACTAGAGTCATACTTTATCAATATCACACCTCCTGGCCGGTCAAATAACTCAGCAGATTAAAGTGCCTGCTTAGGCAAATGCAGGGGCCGGGGCAGTGAGTTAGATCCTCGGGCCTGCCACGCCAGCCCCAGTCCCGGGGCACGCTGAGATGGCAACTGAGACTAGGCAGGGTGCAGCATGCCTGTAATCCCAGACCTTGGGAGATTGCAAGCAGGAGGCTCACTTCGAGTCCGATCTATGCAGCAAGACCCTGTACACCCTGTGCATCCTGTCCTAAATACAAAAAAAACTTCCTTAAAGATTCAAAATTCATTATCCTAAAGGCTTTTCATGCTCATTTAAAAAATAGTAATAACAAGGAAGTAAATTTGTTATTGGATTAGGAACCAGATAATACAAACATCAGTGTAATTTCTGACTTATTTCATCATTTTAAATAAAATGGCTGCTAAATATTTATTTTGATTTTTGTTGAAGTTCACATCGCAATGCATCCAATGCAAATTTTAAAGCTAATAAATGAAATATTATATGTGCTTAAAAAGTAAGCCTTAAGTGATTCAGTGGCCACCACGATTAAATACACATGAAAGAAGGACGGCTTCCATGTGGCTCGGATGTTCTCCACAGGACCCAATGGAAAGCGCAGAGGGTGAACCACATCTGGTTGATTGACACAGAGCTCCCTTTGGAAGTGTTTATAAAATAATTTAGAGCATGCTTGAATGTTCTAGAGAATTCTCAAAAGGAAAGATTTCAACACTCAGTAATTTAAATGAAGTTTCTCTCATCTGAAAGCTTCCTGAAGGAAAATAATTATTGAATTTTTGATATAATTCAGATATAAAAAATAAGATAAGTAAACAGCTACACTCCTAATTTACTGAAAAGAGACATCTGCTATAATAATGTCTGTAAGTATAATATCACGTATGCACCTTGTACAATACCAAACCAGTGAAAACAGTTTGCAATGTATTAATCTATCGAATCTGTCTTGTTAAGGTGTCTTAAAACTGTCTGATTGATATTTGTACTTCAATAAAAAAAAAAAAAAATAAAAAAAAAAAAAAAAAACTTCCTGAGTCTAGAAAAACGAAAAAAAAAAAAATATATATATATATATATATATATATATATATATATATATATATATATATATTGAAATGATGGCATGGATTTTGAATTTGGAGAATTAAAATAATTTAATTTTTAAAATTTGATTTTAATGACTCACTTCTCCTTTCCAAGTTATCATCTTGCTTGAGGATATCATCTCATGCTAGTGAAGATTCTGGAGCTATGCAGGCCCTCAAACTGGAGTTTATAACAGAAGCCTTGCCTGACCCTTAATAACTGTCATGTTATTAAAATATTTTAATTCCTCAACTTAGTTGCTTATCACACCAGATATGAAGTCTTTAGGCCCTTAAGGTTCGTTATTAATCAGCTCACCTCTTATCTATATTTGCTCCTTCCATTAACAATTTTCAATGTGAGATCAATTCAGGGAAGAGTAGTTTTAATCCAGACATATTTAAAATATTTAATTCCTATACATCATAATTGCTACTCAAATAGTTCCCCTTGTTTATTTCATGGTCCTAATTATTGATAATAAATTGGATAGCATTGTGAATATATCATCAAATATGACTATAATAAGTAATTATCTATAAAGGAACCTTGTATTGGAGACAGGATTGGCATAAAAGTCTTCATTGACAAAATTACTCTAAAGGATACTTAAAGCAAAATCTATTATGAATTTGATAAAAGTTACTTTTTAATCCTGGGACCATTGGTAAAATTCTTTTATAAAAAAGTATTCATGAGGGGCTGGGGAGACAGCTCAGTGGAATAAGCGCTTCCCTGGCAAGCGCAAGGACCTAAGTTCAAGCCCCGGTTCTGCAAAAAAATAAAATAAAAAATAAAAAAAAAATCATGAGCTTATTTCTCCTTTGTATTTATTTTTTATTTTTTAAAGAGAGTATAATTTAGAAATAAAACAGAAAAACGTGCAAGTAATACAGGTTTTCACTTAACAATATAACATGAATTTCAAAGTATCTGTTGTAACACGTAGTATTCTCTTCCAACCAGTTATTCATATCACTAGATATATGCATGTAAAATTGGGAGAAGAAAGACGTGTATAAGAAATTAAGAAAACAAAAAGGAGAAACATAGAAAAAAGGTGAAACCAATTAAAACATTAGCCTCTCCTTTCCATAGACAAGCAGAAATGTACAGTACAGTTGTCAAAATTATCGTGCTTATGTACATAGACAGATCTCTTTCTCCACTCACTCTGCTGTCCTTGCCCTCAGCTCAGTAACTCTCCTGTTTGATTAATTTCATTCCCCTTTACCAGTGCCTATTGTACCCCTCAGATTCCATTTTTCTCTTTCAGGTTCTCACACTGAGACAGCAAAATGTTTGCATGTGTGGGCCTGATTTGTTTCACATAAAAGTACACTCGTTAGTTGCACCCATTTACTGACAAAAGACTCAAATCTATCCTGTTTTATAGCTGAATACTCCACTGTGTAAAAATATCAGATCTTCCTTATCCATTCTTCACTTGACAGGCATCCGGGTTGTTTCCAGGATTTAGCTATAACAAAATGTGCTGCTATAAACATGGGTGCACATATATTATTTTGGTGTGAGTGTTTCATTTCTTCTGGAAAACTATCCAAGAGTGGAATAGCAGGCTTGAATGGGATCTCAAGTCCTAGCTTTTGAAGGAATCTCCACACTGATTTCCGTAGTAGTTGCACCAGCCTGCACTCCCACCAACGGTGCAGAAGGGTTCCTTTTTCCCCACAGCCCCTCCAGCATTTGTTATTGTCTGACTTCTTGATGTTAGCCATTCTTTCTGAGGTGATATGGAATCTCAGTGTTGTGCATTTCTCAAATAACCAATGACGTTAAACATTTTTTCATACATTTACTCACCATTTGTAGTTCTTCCTCTAAGAAGTATATATTCATTT
The DNA here is from genome assembly GCA_004027165.1 of Ctenomys sociabilis. NCBI lineage: Eukaryota > Metazoa > Chordata > Mammalia > Rodentia > Ctenomyidae > Ctenomys > Ctenomys sociabilis. The sequence goes on along the minus strand of PVKA01006798.1, from coordinate 7,460 downwards.
CAGATGCCATTTTTGGATTGGATCTTCGAATTTAGGGGCCTGATTTTTTAAATTCTTTGTTTGTTATAGATAGAAGGACTTTGTATGCAGTACGGTTGGCTATAATTTTTTCCTAATCTGTTGGTTTTCTTTTTACTCTGTTGGAGATTGGCTCTGAAGTGTAGAGAAACTTTTCAAAATGAAGAGATCTCGGTTATTGATTCTTTGATGTATTTACCAGGCACTTTGGTTTTTTTTCAAGAACCCTCTACCTACCCCTATGTCTTTAAGATTTCTACCTACATTTTATTCCAGAAGAATTAGTGTTTCTGTTTTAATATTTAAGACTTTGATCCATTTTGACTGTAGCTTTTTACATGCTGACAGGCATGGGTCTAATTTTAGCCTTTGGCATGTGGAAAGGCTAGCACTGTTTCTTAAAGTGGCTATCTTTCTTCTAGAGAGCCTATTCAGCTCCTTTATCAAAGATAAGATGGGGGCCGGGGAGATGGCTCAGTGGAATAAAAGCTTCCCTGACAAGCATAAGGGCCTGAGTTCAATCCCTGGATCCACCAAAAAAAAAATAATAATAATAATAATAAGGTGGCTGATTGTGTTTACAGTTTTCTGCATCTTCCAATCTGTTCCACTGATCTTCAAGTCTGTCTCTATGCCAGCACCATGCTTATTTTATCACTGTAGCTTTATAGTATAATTTAATAGAAGCATCTTTTTATTTTTTTTTTTCAGAATCAGGGATTGAACTCACTTCCTTGTGCTTACCAGGCAAGAGCTTGTTCTACTGACCCATCTCCCAGACTGGCCCCCTTTTATTTATTTATTTATTTATTTATTTATTTATTTATTGCTTTTTTAAGCTATGTCATTTTTCAAAGTGTCAAAAATGTAACATGGAGTTATATTCTCAGCAAATTTTATCAATTTCATTCTATTTCTTGACAATTTAAAATTCAATTATCCAATTATAACTAAAGGTCATTAGTATAGTGTGGCAACTTCATGGCAATCTTAGTTACAAAGAAATTCTCAGTTTAAAGAAGTTTTCCTTCTATATAAGAAAGTCTTATTATACCGAGAAGTTGGATGATACTGTGAAAATAATTTTGTTTACTTCTTTTGATTTTATCATGTATTAATAAAATATAAATTTCATAGTTTTCCAGTCTCTTCATAATGTATATTATTTTATGCTTTCCTCTCTAATTGACATCAAATAAACAACTAATACCTTCTAATATTGCTGTGTTTTATCATCATTAGATTGAATCTTAAGTGTGTCTTTAGGGTGACCTTTTCTTGACCTCTTCATTAGTTTTATTTTAAGTAATCTTAACCTGAATATCATTTTGAGATCTAGAAAAGATGTGTTTTCAATCACACTACAAGTACATTTTCTGCTAAGTTGGAAAAAAAATTGAGAGCCTCACAAATACTTTAGCATTAGTTTTGTTAGGTATGATAATGGAAAATCTCTTAGGCAAACAAACCCAAGGAGCAGATATAAGGAGTAGTAAGCGTCAAACCCATACAAATTAGAACAGACTTACCACTGTCCTCCCCTCTACAGAAATAAACTGCAGTGGTAGATGTGTCTGCCTGGTGCTGCCACTGGCTGTGTGCCTGCTCTGTACAAATCCAAGAGTAACAGCTCATCAGTTTTCTCTTTCTACATTTTACGTTTGCAGACACTGCTGGAAATACAAATGGACTTTTGGTACCTGAACTGGTCCTCGTGCCTGGGATCATTTACCCAGAAGAGACATCGCCCATATGGCTTTCTGGCTTAGTACTTAGACCAACAAATAAGAACTTCACCTCTCTGCTTGATGAGTAAGCTCTTCACACCAACTCTGCTTAGCACCATTCTGAATGTCCTTGTCCCATTGGTACAAAACTGGACTAAAAATTTTAATAGTACTGTGCTTCCTAGCCATTTTTCTTTACAATAAGCTTTTCTGCATAGGTATAAATGTGTTTTGCTTCAGAGGTTCCAATACATTCTGTCAATACAAACAGCCTGACCTTTTTGCTTTGTGCTGGTGTTGTGTAAAGTCAGCTTCTTCTGAGCCACTGGTTAAAACTTATAAACCTGGAGTTGTGATTTATCAACTACATCAGCATTCTCGGTTTCGTTCCATTGACTGGAGGACTTGGGCTGAGGAGAGTTACAGCCAGCCTGTGGCCTCTTGTCTTTTCTCTTCATTCCAAGTGAAAAGAGCCAGACGTACTTTGAAGCCTTTACAATCTATCTTCAAGCCAAGCATTTAGTAAGGACTTTTATAGATAGCACATTAATACTTTTATCTATAATTATGTCTTATGTATGTTTTGGCAGCATTATCATATTTAATCTTCATGGTGATTTCTGTGTGTGAGGAGATTATAATGATTTGGACACAGTCTTTCAAACAACTTGGACCTGGGTAATATGACACCAGACCTCCTACTCTTTAACAACTTGGCTTTATGCCTCTCTAATAATTGCTTTTCTATAACTAAGATCATAAATTATTTTAGATATGTTATAAGAATGAATTCTAAGAATATAAAATATCTTGACCAAATGGGTGCTTTCTGTTAGTATCTATTATGGTTTGTGTCTAGTTGTCCCCCACCCCACCCCCAAAGCCTCATACAGTCATGCAGTGGGCATTTCTAGGCTTTGAGCTTAACTCACGATCCACTGGGATTATGGATGTAAGTACTACTCCCAGCCTGGGGCGGACAGCCTGAGTGCAGCTTAACGAACACAAGACTTCCTCTCTGTAGCCATTGTTGCTGCTGCTCCTCCCTTTTGCTCTCTTGCTCTTTGCTGCCAGCCTGAAAGGTTGCTCTCTGCTGTGTGTCAGTCTGCCTTGGACCCAGCTGAGTATGGACTGAAATCTCTAGTAACTGTGAGCTAAATAAACCTTTCCTTCTTTCATTTTGGGTGTTGGGTATTTGTCCCAGCAATGAGAAAAAGAGTAACTGAAACAGAATTTGTTATCAGAAAATAGGGGTCATTCCTATAGCTAAACCTGGCCATATGGATTACAAGCTTTTGGGAATGGCTTATAGGAAGAGAGGAGAGGTTCAAAAATGTTGCCCACAAGAGAAGCACTGGAACATCTTCAGCTGTTCTGTACGGGAGATTCTGGTGAGAGCTAAGAAGACCAGAATGCTGATAAAAATCCTGCCTGTAGAGACCAGGCTGGAGAAGTTTCTGCTAAGAAGAAGGAAATACAAGGCTCACACTGGTTGTTGTACTCCAGATGATTTGCTTTGGCTTGGCAGAAACTTTGTCTGCATCTTTACCATGTCCAGAGACTTTGCCTGAGACAAGCGTACGCATGGCAGATTGAATAATCTGGCAAAAGATATGTCAAAGCAGTAGAATATGGAAGTAGTAGCAAGGCTGTTGTTGGAAGATTTTAGCCAGATTTATGTTGAGAATAAAGAGACCACAGCAGGATGATTTAAAATGTCCTGAGTTTGGCCAGAAAGGAAGTTCCAATAAAGCTGTGGAGTGCAAAGATGGAGCTGAGAGGGTCTCCACTGCCAGGAAGGAACAAGAGAATCAAAAAGATGCCAAAGGGCACCTCAGGAGGCAGCAGGTCTCCGCCCTTTGCAGCCTCAGAATTGCGAGGGTGAGGGACTTTGACTCGAGGGGAAGCCACAGAGCCCCACGTTCCACAGTGGTGGTAGCAGCCACACCAAGCTGCAAAATGGCACCAGCACAGAAAATTTATTCCTCGGAATCAGGGTCAGAGTGCTCAGTGACACAGGTACCACCCCTACAGCCAAACAAGAGGAAAACAGGGCTACTCTTCCAGCTGAAAGCAGACGTTGGCATCATCCATGTGGTGCTGATTTTAGGTCCATCCAGAATGTGGCAGTTCTGAGGTTAAGAAGGCTCCCACCTAGGTTTCAGAAGAAGGCCTAGGAGGCTAGCCAGTGTGCCCCTGAGAGGGCAATGTGTAAAGCTTTGAGGGAGAAGCCTATTTAGTGGAAACCCCAGAAGTTTGGAAAAGCCAGGAACATGGATCCCGTAATGGAAACTGCAAAGAGGGAGCAAAGCTGTCCTAAGAGAAAAGCCATGGCAGCTACCACCAAGAGTGCCGTGGGGGCAGAGCCACATGGAGCTCACAATTTGCCACAGATTGCTTCAGGTATTCCACAAGGAGCTAAAGATTTCATGCTTGCCCTGCTGGATTTTGGACTTGTGATGGTCCCAATGCTGGGTATTCTGCTGCATGTACCTTTTGGAATAGTAATGTCCGTCATGTGCATGGTGGAAGTGTTTGCCTTTCTCTTCATTTGTACAGGGGCTCACAGCTAAGAGTTTGCCTTAGATCTTGGAGAAGACTTGGGACTTGGACTTTTCAGCAATGCTGAAAATGTTGGGACTTTGGCTACTCTTAGAGGTGGACTAAAGGGATGTGCATGAGACTTTGGGGCTCCAGGGCAAGAATGTTATGGTTTGTGCCCAGTTGTGTCCGCAAAGCTTCATGTAGTCAGGGGGCATGGATTTCTAGAGTTTGAGATCAACTCATGATCCACTGAGTTATAGATTATCGGTGATTCAAGGCTGGGATTATGGGTCTGAATACTTCTAGGATTATGGGCATGAGTACTACTCCCAGCCTGGGGTGGACAGCCTGAGTGCAACTCAAGGAAGGCAACGTCTCTCTGTAGCCATTGTTGCTGCCACTCCTCCCTTTTGCTCTCTTACTCTGCTTCCAGCATGAAAGGTTGCTCTGTGCGGTGTGCCAATCTGCCTTGGACCCAGCTGAGGACGGACTGTAACCTCCGGCAACTGTGAGCTATATAAGCCTTTCCTTCCTTCATTTTGGGTGTTGAGTATTTGTCCCAGAAATGACAGAAGAGTAACTGAGACAGAATCCTGAAGACAGAGTTAGAAATCATAGGAATGTACATTTACTTTTAATTTACAAGTTGGAACAAAGGGAAAGATAATGTGGTAATAAGACATTTTCTGCCTTTTTATGCACCCAGCCATTCTTGTACTATGTGATTATTGAGTATTATTCTACTGCCCCACCATAGTTAAAAAGTTTTGTGGCACTGCTTGAGCAAATAGCATGAAAGTTTATTTTAAATAAAGAATGAAAGTGACTTTTGTTATTCCCTATGTTATAAAAACATGAATCAATAAAATTTCCTCTTGAAACTTCTCCAAGGAATGGCACGCATTTCCAATTAATCTCAGAACTTGTCTTTAACAGTTTGGCTGTGTTCCAAAATTGATGGATGCTATTTTAATTTAGATACAGAAAGAGAGAGATAGAGGGACAGAGAAAGAATGGCTAGGTCAGAGAACAAGTATTCAACAGCTTTTAGATAAATGTTATTCACCCATTAAATTGATGTTTTGGCTTGAACGCATGGTAGACAAGACCTCTGGAAGTGACCATTACTATAAGTTCTTGACAAATTGCAAAAATGACTTATCCTCAGAAGAACCATCAAATTGGTGGTAAATCTAGCACAGAGTCTAGGATTTCTAAGATATCAATTACTTTTCAATAGAAAATCAGTTAAACTTCCAGGAAAGATGGCCTTTAAGGAGGCCTTTGACTGCTAAGGCCTGGTAGATTTAGAGAGGAAAAAGCACTTGAAGCACTTGGATAAATGCGTGGAGATACAAGTGCAAGAAACAGAGAAAAGAAGAAAACAAAGGACCAGTGAGAGAATTCACACACACACACACACACACACACACACACACCCCTACCTTTTCTCTTTACTGCCTGTATATAATAAAGTCCAAATGCCTTCTCAAGACATTCAAAACTCTTCACAAATCAACTCCACCCTACACTTGGATCCTGCCCCCACGCTCTCCAATGCATTATGTCCTCGTGGCATATCGTGTGCTTCGTCCCACAATGCAGCACACAGGTGTCAGCACCCCTAATGAATTTTCTTCCCTACCCTTACCTCATCTACTCAGTAAAGTCTTGGTCTGAGAGCATTAAATGCCATTTTCTTTCTATGAAACCCTTGCACACTCACCCACCTTGAACTCCTCCACAATCATGCCAACAAGAAGCAGTTCTTTTTCCCATGACCTTTGTTAGTCTTTCAACATCTTCTCGATTATATTGACATTGTTCAAGGGTCAAATGGCACAGCACAGTCACCTTGTACACCCACCCAAAAACAGCATCAGCTTTGAAATCCCTTTCCTGTGCTTTGAATTCCAGGTTCATTTCCCTGGCTCCTTCATGATACTTTCTCTCATTTATTCTCACTTTCAGAAAATTCTCCATACTGATCTTCGACAAAGGGGCCAATCATACTTACTGGAAGAAAGATAGCCTCTTTAACAAATGGTGCTGGAAAACCTGGCTTTCTACATGCCAAAAACTAAAACATGACCCAGCTCTATCACCATGCACTAAGTTAAAGTCAAAATGGATTAAAGATCTAAACATTAAAACAGAAACTCTCAATCTCCTGGAAGAGAAAGTAGGAGGAACTCTTGAAGACATAGGGGTAGGTAAAGAGTTCATGAACAAACATATTTGCACGGGAAGAACTTGAAAGAATCAACAACTGGGATCAACTCCTCTTAAGGACCTTCTGCATGTCAAAAGAAATTGTCAACAGAGTGAAAAGACAACCCACAAACTTTGAAAAAATCCTAACTAATAAGCAATCAGACAGAGGTCTACTGTCTAGAATATATAAAGAACTATGATATAACAGGGCCCTCAGATTTAAAGACCCAGTTCAGAAATGGGCATCAGAGATGAATACACACTTCTCAGAGGACAAAATTAAAAAAGTGAATAAATATATGAAAAAATGCTCCACATCACTAGTCATCCATGAAATGCAAATAAAAACAACACTGAGATACCATCTCACTCCAGAAAGAATGGCTATCATAAGGAAATCAACCAACAACAAATGTTGGAGAGGATGTGGGGAAAAGGGAACACTTCTCCACTGCTGGTGGAAATGTAGACTTGTGTAACCATTGTGGAGGTCAGTGTGGAGACTCCTCAAAAGAGTAGGACTAGAAATCCCATTCAAGCCAGCTATCCCCCTACTGGGAATTTTCCCAAAGGAACTGAAAACATTGTATCATAGTGATATATGTGTACCTATGTTTATAGCAGCACAATGTGTGATAGAAAAATCTTGGAAACAACCATCACATGAGGAATGGTTGAAAAAGATGTGGTATTTCTATATAATGGAGTATTACTCAGCTATTAAGAATGATAAGCTTGAAGCATTTATATTGAAGTGGATGCCACTTGAACATATACTCATAAGTGAAATAAACCAGACACACATTTGCAAATATCATATAGTCTCCCTAGTATAAGAAGTGAAAAGAAGAAATACAAATGGAAACATACAACAACTAAAAACAATTGAGTCAGATAAGGCAAAGTGAATGGCATATGCTGCAGGATACTAATCAGCTTTTCTTCTGGATGGTTAAG